>JAJOZX010006540.1:0-5000 GCA_023014485.1 Bathynomus jamesi
CTGAAAGCAGTTCTTTTGCATAATGTAATATAATGCCATCCATCCCATTGCCCATTCCGTCCATCTAAAAGAGACATATGACAATATGGATATACTACTTAAGGCAATCAAATAGACAGTCATCAATGGAATGTTTGTGGAGATCTAAAAGTTATAGGAATGCTTATGGGTATGCAGTCAGGATTCACAAAATTTTGTTGTTTCCTTTGCCTGTGGGACAAGTCGCGCCACTATAGAACATTACACCAAAAGTGACTGGTCACTTAGGTATACATATGTCCCAGGGATAAGCAATGTCCAGTCTGTCCCTTTAGTGGATCCCCAAAAGATCTATCTGCCACCTCTTCACATTAAACTTGGTTTAATGAAGAATTTTGTTTAAAGCAATGGTGTAAAGTCAATTCTGAAGGGTTCCAATACTTTCAAGGAAATTTCCGAAGGTTACTGCAGCAAAATTGAAGGAAGGAATTTTTGTTGGGCACAAATAAGGGAGGTTTTGAATGACACTGAATTTGAAAAAGTCCTAAGTCCGCTGGAATTGAAGGCTTGGCTGGCGTTCAAATGGATATGTGAAAACTTTCTTGGAGAGCAACAAGTCACCTGCGTAAGGATGGAGTCAAGAACCTCCTTGATGCCTTCAAAGAAATGGAGTGTCGAATGTCGTTAAAAATTCACTTCCTGCATTCCCACTTAGATTTCTTTCCTGAAAACCTTGGTGCAGTGAGTGACGAGCAAGGAGAGCGCTTCCATCAAGATATTCGATGATGGAGAAGCGTACCAAGGATATTGGAATGAAAGCATGATGGCGGACCATTGTTGGATGCTGTATCGTGACAATCCAGGCCAAATTTACAAAAGGAAATCACATCACAGCGCTTTTAATAAAAATTACTGTATATATCTTTATTTATAAGTACATTGAATAAGGTATATGATGTATTTGTTGTTTAGCATTCCTAAGGTGATCTATACATCCATAAATTTCTTATAGCAATATCAAAAACTTAAAAATATCAAAACCAGTGTATCTATATAACTATACGTGCTAGAAAAAAAAAAAACAGATTCGGAATCAGCGCGAAAAATGCATTAAGAAAAGTGTGATCATGTTTGTGATGAGAAAAAAGTTTCATTTTGTTGGCCAGTGTTATACATAATAAGTGTGTATATATATATATATACTGTATATATATATATATATAATAAATAATTTATTATATATATATATATACTTAGGATTTGCAGCCTTTAGTTCGTGTTAATGGCTCCGAATCCATATTCCACAAAAAGGATTGGGAATCAATTCCAGTGCATAAATAATATGCGAAGCGTAATGATAGCCTCGTAACGGGAATGATAACATAACATGTTTGATCTGTTCAAATGTTCAAATAAAAATAAGGAATAAAAATGTCTTCTCATGTCACAATTTTCGACATGATGAGATATGATAATGACATGATAGAAAGATAGGTTAATTTTCATTGCTGTAAAATTTTAGTGTTCGTTCATTAAATTAATGAGATTATTTTGTGTAATTTAAATATTGCAAAATTATATATGACTTGAGGAGGCGGGGGAGGGTCGCTTTTGAGGGCATTTAAACTTGGCCCCTCCTTCGTGAATAAAAAAATAAATATTATCTGTTACTGTAATATTTAATGATACACTTTTAAAGAATAATAATGATAATAATGATGATAATAATAATAATAATAATAATAATAATAATGCGTTTTTATCGGTAAAAATGTATATTTATTTATTTCTACCTGAGTAGTAGTAGTAGTACAGTAGTATAGTAGTAGTATGGCACTTAAGATTTTTAGGCTTTACTGAGCTCTCAAAATAATGTGAGAACTTTTTTCATATTTAAAAAAAATTTTTTTTTAATATTTTAAAATAAATTACAATTTAAGATTAAAATCAGGACGAAAAAATTCTTGGGTTCAATTCCCACCGGGCAACTATTCTGAGATTGCTCGGGGTCAGGTGAGTCTCTCGAGGGCTGACTCCGTCTTGCTTCCTCTCTTCTGCGAGGGGAAACAGCGTTTTACGGATGTTAACCTTACTTCCAGCCAGTCTGAAAGAGCTGTTTCTGACATTTTCTATTAATCACTTTTTTTCGAGCTCTTTCATGAAAATCTGGGGTTTTTTTTTACAAGATTTACAGATCAACGGTAAACTTTTATTGCCTTTTTACAGTAGCTCTTATTGGCTAATGTAATAATGGTAAATTAATCTATCTACAATTACTGCATAAGAAATACTGTAATAGTTGAAATAATATAGTGTGTGTGTGTGTGTGTAGATATATATATATTTTTTTCACATATTAAAGTGTGTATATTATATATATATATACACACGTGTGTGTGTGTGTGTGTGTGTTGTTGTATGTGTGTGTGTGTATGTATATATTTTTTTTGGAAGTATATATGAGGCGTCGCGAGTACGACGGGCAAACTCGCCACATTGGCGATTCTGCGAGTGTTCCACGAATGAACAGTTCAACCCCCCACCCACCCCCCACCCAATCTACAGCCAATTGGCATCGCCAAATAACCCCTCGTACGCTCAAAATGTAGTTATTTTCAATGCGTGTATTTGCGTTATGTTTGTCTACCCCTCGTACACAATAGTCACAAAGTTTAAACGTGTCTATCTCAAAATTGGTTTGGCGAGTTCGCCCCTCGTACTAGCGACGTCTCATATATATATATATATATATATATATATATATATATACACAGGGTGTCCAGAGGTATGGACTCAGGGAAAATAGATATTATATCACACATTTCTAATGTCAGTTTACATATTTCGGGAAAGAAAATACCTGATGGCTCAGTATACCAATCAAGAGAAGGTGGAACTGGTATTGCTACATGTTTCAGGAAAAAGCCAGAGGGAGGCATGTCAGTTACTTCACGAACATGCCTCCCTCTGGCTTTTTCAGGAAACATGTAGAATACCAGTTCCACCTTCTCTGATTGATATACTGAGTCATCAGGGTATTTCTTTCCTGAAATATGTAAAAACTGACATTAGAAATGGGTTTGTTTCACTTTAAAAATATAATATCTATTTTCCCTGTGCGTCCAGACTTCTGGGACACTGTATATATATATATATATATATATCGTAAAGAACGACGCTTGTATAGGAGATATTCCGCGCAAGACGAGAAAGAGAAAACAACAAATGAAAAAATGAAGTACCACCTGGGAATCGAACCCGGGATCTTCGATTGCCGGTCAGACGCGATACCACTACACCATGGACTTCACTCTTCCAAATGCCGTAATTCCTCTACATACTCGCAGAAACCAATGCCCCAAGGGGGCACCTCCGCATGCCGTAACATTATATACAGTACATTCAACTGCAAAAGAACACGCAGTAAATAACGTAAAGAACGACGCTTGTATAGGAGATATTCCGCGCAAGACGAGAAAGAGAAAACAACAAATGAAAAAATGAAGTACCACCTGGAATCGAACCCGGGATCTTCCGATTGCCGGTCAGACGCGATACCACTACACCATGGACTTCACTCTTCCAAATGCCGTAATTCCTCTACATACTCGCAGAAACCAATGCCCAAGGTGGTACTTCATTTTTTCATTTGTTTTTCTCTTTCTCGTCTTGCGCGGAATATCTCCTATACAAGCGTCGTTCTTTACGTTATTTATACTGCGTGTTCTTTGCAGTTGAATGTATATATATATATATATATATATATATATATATATATATATATATATATATATATATATATATATATATATATATATATATATATAATGCGAAATTTGAAACACAAAATAAGATAGCAGTAAACAGAGCAAAGAGAATAACTGGGCAGATATTGAGAACCTTTAAACGAAGGGATAGGAATGTAATGATTCCTCTACTGAAAAAACTGATCATACCCAAATTGGAATACTGCTCGGTCCTAACATGCACATATAAAAAAGAAGACATTAGAGAGCTGGAAGGGATCCAGAGAAGCTTCACAGCCAAGATCAATGGGTGCAAAGAACTAAATTACTGGGAAAGGTTACGCGAATTAAACCTATATTCACTGGAAAGGAGGAGACACACACACACCATTATTTACACTTGGAAAATAATAGAGAAACTAGTCCCTAATCTTACTCTGTACCCTGTAACTCCTCAAACAACAGTGGAAAGTAGAAAAGGAAGACTGTGTCGTGTTCCCAAATTAAAGGCTAGACAGGGAACATCCTTAACCCTGAAAGAAAATAGTTTTGTTGTGAGAGGACCAAGACCGTTTAATCAGTTGCCCAAAGACTAAGGAACACGAGTGGTGTTGCGGTGGACATCTTCAAAAGAAGATTAGACGCCTGGCTCAGAACAATCCCCGATGAGCCGGAAGTACCTAGCTATGTGAGGTGGAGAGTAATAATTTCCATCAAAATGTTTACTTTTAAATTTATTGAGATTTTAGCTTCATGTGTCGCCTTTGGCAGATAAAGTGAATGTGATATACAATATGCGACTGGTGACACGCAATCTTTTTCACCATTTATTATATATATATATATATATATATATAAAACACCTCGTTGCAGTTCCGTGTGTTGGTTTCTCTTTACACGAAGGTCAAGCTGGTGGCCCCGCCTCTACGTCTGGCTTGGTGAAGGAGCGAGTTGCTCTCTTGCGCTCTCCACCGCACATAGCCAGGTACACCCGGCTCATCTGGTATCATCCTGAGCCAGGCAT
This sequence comes from Bathynomus jamesi, assembly GCA_023014485.1. Classification (NCBI taxonomy): domain Eukaryota; kingdom Metazoa; phylum Arthropoda; class Malacostraca; order Isopoda; family Cirolanidae; genus Bathynomus; species Bathynomus jamesi. Next base: position 4,750 of record JAJOZX010006540.1, read on the forward strand.
CTACTCTTCTTTTGAAGACTTCAACTTTGACCCCTGTAACGTTCCTGAGGTCCTTTGGAACTGGTTAAAAAGTCTTGGCCCCCTAATAACGAAGTTATTTTCCTTCAGTGTTGAAGAGGTCCCTCGTCGGGCCTTTAATTTGGGAACACTACACATTCTGCCTTTTCTATTTTTCAGCGTTGTTTGGATGGTAATTGGGTTTAGTTTGAGGTTTGGTACCAGTTTTTCGATCATTTTCCATATGTAGATTA
>JAJOZX010006540.1:10000-65000 GCA_023014485.1 Bathynomus jamesi
CATTTTGGCCTGACCACTGGAACAACTTTGACACTTTCTTTCAGTCATTAAATAATCTTGTTCCCTCTATTAAATTTAAATATGAATGGGAGAACGACAAACAATTACCTTTTCTAGATGTTTTGGTCATTAACGAAAGCGGAAAGCCCAATTTCACGGTTTATAGAAAACCTACTCATTGTAATTCGTACATTCATTATTTTTCATATCATGATGAAGGGGTTAAAAGCTCAATTATTTCTTCCATGTTTCTAAGAGCACTCAGGATTTGTAGCCCACATTTGCTGGACCCGGAAAATTCAAAGATTTGGAACATTTTTAAGGATTTAAAATATCCCGAGTGGTTTATCAGAAAGGCGTATTTTAAAGCCAGAAAATCTTTTTATGCCCCTCGGGAACCTTCAGTTAACCAAAAACAATATGTGAATTTGTCTTACATTGCCGGCTTAGAAAGAGTAAAACCGTTGACGAAAGATTTTAAGTTTGCTTTGGCGTTCAAATATTCGTCTACCGTGAAAAGTAAATTGGTTAGGAATAACGTGGCAAAAGAGGAACAAGCCTGTGTCTACAGCATTCCCTGTAAAAGTTGATTTAGTATACGTGGGAGAAACTGGAAGAAATATTGAAACCCGTATTAAAGAACACAAATATGCCTTCAGAAGTTGTAATACTAATAATGCCATTTTTTATCACGCCAGCCAAAATAATCATGCTATAGATTGGGAATCAAGTAAGGTACTTTATAAATGTAATAATTATGTCAAAAGAAAAATAATAGAATCTGTGTGTATAGAAAAAGTAGATAATTTTAATTTGTGCGAAGGTACTTATAAGTTAGACCCTTTAATGAGATTCTTGGTCAAAAAATCCCTTACGGAGTCGTGGGAACGTGTTCGAACCTAAGTGTGAATTTCTTAAATGTCTCTGGATTGGAATGTTTCCTTACTCGCCTTTAGTAAATGTAATAATGGAAGTAATAAATATGGAAATAAATATAAATGCAACAGATGTAATAATAAAGGTAATATTATAAATTTAATAATTAGGGTAAAGGTAATAATAATAAATGTTAAAAAAATGTAAATGTAATAATAAATGCAGTAATTATGTCAAAATATTAGAATCTGTATGTATAGAACAAGAAGATAGTTTTAATTTGTGGGAATGTACTTATAAGCGGACCCTGTAATAAAATGCCCTTCCAGTGTCGGGAGAACGGTATCTAACCTAGGTGCGAATTTCTCTGGATTGTTTCCTAATCGGCTTTTTTCATTCGTTTTTTGGTTTATAAGTTCTGTATAATAAACAATAATGTAATAACCAATGTAATAATAAATTTATAATTTCTGTAATAAATAATTATGCAATATTAAATGTAATAAAATTAATAATAAATTCAATAATTATGTAAAAAAAAAATATAATAGAATCTGTATGTTTAGAACAGGAAGATAGTTTTAAATTTGCGCGAATGTACTTAATGAAAATGCCCTTCCGGTGTCGGGAGAATGGGATCTAACCTAGGTGCGAATTTCTTAACGGTCGGTCCCTGGACTGTTTTTCCTTCTTGTTTTGGTTCATTCGTGTTTCTGTATCCACCCGAGGAGGATGCCAGTGGGCGTCGAAACTGTCGTGGAAATAAACTCTGTCTATTAGAGTGGGTTTTTATTTTCATATATATATATATATATATATATATATATATGTGTGTGTGTGTGTGTGTGTGCACACACACACACACACACACACACACTGTATTTCGGATATTAGGTCGCTTGTGTATTAATCGTAATTTGATTGTGACACTCAGAGCCAAATTATAATTATATAATTATATAAAATTATACAATTTATAAATTATATAAAATAAAAATAGTCTTCTTGATGGTATTATTTGTATTATAGCGTAACATAACGAGTTGTAACATTGGATTAGTGTAACAAAACTGAAATTGTAATATTGGATTAGTGTAACTGTAACAAAACTGAAATTGTAATATTTTTTATTGTAATAAATAAATTTAATAAATAAATTTAATAAATGAATAAATTTAATAAATAAAGTTAATAAATAAATTTAATAAATAAATAAATTTAATATAAACATTTAATAGATAAATTTAATAAATAAATTTAATAAATAAATTTAATAAATAAACTTAAATAAATTTAATAAATAAATTTAATAAATAAATACATTTAATAAATAAATACAGGCAAGTACTTCTAAAGTACAGAAAATGCATAAATAAACGACATGGCAACACTGGGGCTTGCTTTACGTTGGGTACAGGTAGGGTGGGGGTCATTATGAAGGTATCCATATGAAAATGGGGTAATGACTCAAAAATTTGGGAACTCCTGGTATAGAGGGAAAACGGAAAATGGATACACTATCTGGAGATGCATGGCCTTCAAAAAAAAATGCATACTAAGTAATTTAGTATTTTATGCTATACTTTATTTTTCCACTGTCCTCTAGTGCGTAACTGGGTACACGAGATAAGTGTATGCATGGTATGAATGAACTCTGAAGCTATTTTTGGTATTATACTTTTCTTACTTTCCTATAAATTTTCTCTCACAACTTTTTCTGTCAACATTGGTTAGCGGAGGAGGGAGAACCTTGCCTGTTCTATAGTTTGCTGTTACTACTATGTGAACGCTTTACACTTCTATAAGTGTAAGGATGGTGTAAGTTTTCAGTATTCTTTATGTTCACTTATCTTTTTTTTTGTTTTTACCCCTATTTTCTTTACCCCTACTTTCTTTACTCCTACTTTCTTGGGCTAACCTAGAGTGGATATTAGAGTCTTTGTTAGTCTGTAACTCTGTGACTCTGCAACTCATCAGACGATAAAAAACGGTATTTAGGTTAAAATTGAATGACCTCTAAAACTTATTCAGACACACAAGGAAAGGTCTTGAAGCTCCCACCATCGACAAATTATTTCCAGGATGGACGGCACTTGACGTCATATTTCAAGAGGACAGTGCCCCATGCCATATCTCGCGTGTCAGCGAAAGTTGGCTTGCAAAAGAGCAAGTGCTGTGTCTCGACTGGTCTCATAAATCTTTACACGCACAAATTCTGTCGAACATTTTGTCGAATTCTGTTCGGAATTCTGTAAAAAAAATATTATAATATTTGCAGTAAGTGTCTATCGAAATTTGACCTACATGAAAAAAAAAATACGGACTTGGACAGGATCGGCAGTGACTTTTGCAAACGGGTTTTACATAGTATGCCTCGAAGAGTTAAAGAAGTAATCAAATCTAATAGAAGATGTACGACACATTAAAATGTCACCATATTTTCAATAAAATTATTATTTCTAATATCTAATTATAACATTAATGCTTTCCCTGAACTTTCTTGTCCCATTTTGTCCCACTTTCTTTGTGACGATACCTTATACTCATATACTCGTGTGATATATATATAAAGCTCTGCTGATATCAGATTACACGAAGTCAGGAGGTGGTGATTTTAGATTGGTTAGTTATTTCCCACCTGACCAATTTCGGCCAATCAGAAGCTTTGTAACAAATTTCGACTTTGTCAAAAAAACAGGTCTCCGCAAAACTCTCTCTCTCTCTCTCTCTCTCTCTCTCTCTCTCTCTCTCATATATATATATATATATATATATATAATATATATATATATAGAATTAACTAGTCATGAAAAGGCGGTTTATGGCTCGTAATTCATTTTAATTTATGTTTTCTTTGTGCTCATTTCTATTACTTTACAGTGTTTACACTGATTTACCTCGTTAACTACCGCGTGGATAGCTTGGGGACCCGAGACAAGAGCACAGAGCACGCGGACATTTTGAACGAGCAAAAAAAAAACGACATTTTTAACTATTGAACGGGTTTATTTAGTTAAAAAAAAAGTATAATGACGGGCAGAGACGGACTGAGATACACAATTTCATTTAAATGAACGCAAAGAGAGAGAGAGAGAGAGTGTGTGTGGGTGTGTGGGGGTGTGTGGGTGTGGGTGTGTGTGTGGATGTGCGTGTATCATTTTGGTATTTTTTTTACTTTCACGTTTTAATTAATTCTTACTTTTAATATTAATCTTTTGATTTACTTCTTTGCACATAATTACGTCACTGCTAGACCTTTTTTTTTTCCTTCCTTAATCATGCGTTGACCAGTTAAATTCTAGTCTAATTTTGCTAATCTTGGGAATAATTTGCTTGCGAAACGTCTCCAAAACGACATATATATATATATATATATATATATATATATATATATATATATATATATATATATATAACATTCTTAACTGCCTTTACGTGGTCAGTCGATGATAATTTCATTTGAAACGAAAATTTTGCCTGAATCTGTGTCGTGTTGGAAACTTCCAACAACGAGGTTGCATTTAAAGTCTTAACGGTTTTGCTGGGCGAATGTTGCTAATTATTGCTGGCGGTTATCAGCGGCAACTAACATGTTCCCAAAATAATGGTACAGTTCATGCAGTGGTACAGTCGGAACAAACGCTGCAGAAAACTCGTTACAAAAAAGGCCATTCAGATCGTATATTCTCTCTCCGTGGTGGAAAATCAAAAACCAGTTTTGATACCTGTGAACGAATATACATACAAAAGAAAAAGTCCTGGCTATTCCAAAGAACTTGTTAGTGTTAGTGGAAGAGGTTTTAGGCCTTTTAATATATATATTGTGTGTGTGTGTGAAAAGTTTAACAAATCAGTCCTTTTTCTGTTATTTCTTTTTGTCGATGGGATACTGAAGGAGTCACAAAATAAATAAGATTGGATTGATTTTTTTTATTTAATTCAAATACGATTACGTTAAGATTAAGCTAAGATTACGTTGAGGTAAAATTAAGCTAAGATTACGTTATATTTATTCAAATACGTTATTAAATAACTCCATTTGACGTGACGATAAATCAAAGTTTGACCAATATTATTAAAGGAAAAAAATGGCTCCGAAATAAATGCGCGTACCAATAAAATCATTCGTTGATCTGGATTTGTTTTGGGTGGTCCTTCAGACGTACATCGCTTAAAGCTATCAGCATTTTCCTAATAAAGACTGTCTGTAAAAAAAAAAAAGCAAAATATGTCAATATCTTGATGATGAATAAAGCCGCGTGTTCGATCGCGTTCGGTTGAAAATATTAGACAAATACTGTAATCTATTTCCTCGAAATCGACAAACATTTGAACATTTGGTCTCTACCAAATTCTCCTGCTGCGTTTAAACTGATGAGTGTTCTTATTACAAAGCAGTAGTAATTATATGATTACGCACAGCGTCTTCGCACACAGCAGAAAAGTAAACAGATATATGCATTAAACATAATGTGTAAAGGTGTTGCCAGTAAATCTTGTCAGTTTGTAGTGTTTGCACTCTTGAATATGTTCTCTGCATGTTCGTACGTGTTGGAGAGGACATAGCGCACGCGCTATTTTAAATTCGCATTTTGCGAGGGTAGAACACTCGTGAGAGGTTAAAGAGAGGACGAGTGTGTCTAAAGAGGACACATATTTACACTTGAAGTGAACAGTTTAGTTTGTACTTGACATCATTACAGTATATATGTATATATATATATATATATATATATATATATATATATATATATATCTATATGGGATGAATTTCACAATTCAACACGTGAGATGAATGAATGATGCAAACCCACAAAGAAAAAGAAAAATTATTCCAAGGCCTTTCGTGTATTCAGAAGTACACCTCGTCAGGAAATTCCCTGACGAGGTGTACTTCTGAATACACGAAAAACCTTGAAATCAGTTATCTTTTTCCTTGTGGGTTTGCATCATATATATATATATATATATATATATATATATGCCTCAAACAAAGGAAAACAATTTTTAAGAGTATCTCATGCAAAGAACCAGTTTTGTATCAGGACTGGTAATCTTGATGTAGTTTTTATAGTTTGCCCATCGCAAAGAATGAATGGGGTTTCACTGCATTCCATACCCCGGATGATTTAGAGAAGGGTAGAAGAATAAAGATTACAAAATTCTATTTAAATGTAATCCGTATGCATTGAATTGCATTTTGGGTATGCGTGCAATATACCCTCGTATCTTTTATACCCTTTCGTAATTCCAAATAAGCAAAACAAATTGTACACTTTTTTTTCTGAAACGTATTCCCAGTTTATGTGAAAATAAAATATAAAAAAGTTCGAAGATTTTGAGAGAACCAATATACGTTTATCGTTTATAACCAATCCGATTCTATACATAAACAACCAACTAATAAAGTCATACAGAAAAAAAAGGATTTTGGACACCCATCATATTATTAATAGCGACATTAACAAAACAAAACTCTTCTAAGATCGTAACCCCCCCTCCCCCCCTCCCCTCCCCCAACGCCTCCATCCCCATGCAGACCAAAAGCGTTGTAAGAAGAAATATTTATAGGCCTTATTAAGAATGAAGTGCATTTATGAAAGCAATATGGCTGGAGATGCGCCCAATCTAAATTGGCAATTTAGTAAACCAACTAACTCTTTCAAACTTTTGTATCCCTGAACTGTATTACGCTGTATCTTTGATGATAACGTTATGATGTATGGAGGCATAGCTACTAAAACACCAATTCTTTCTACGTTAAAACTCGCGGAGAGCTCTTCAAAACTTGCAAAGTACTAAAGGAGCCGTTTCATTAATAGTAAAGCGGAATGGGGTGAAAGTCTTCAGAAAAGGAAGGTTTTGAAACGTTATTTTCGTATTACGCAAAAACTTTAATAATACAATCATTTCAATTGGGGAAATGTTTCGATTATTGCATTAATGACTTTCGTCGCAAAGAGAGGAAAATTAGCTGGTTGTTAAAGTCTACTCTAATTTTTGTTACTCGTTCGATATTTACTTCATTGAATGGGAATTCTATTGACATTTTTTTGTTTATATTTAAGTTAATTTAGATTATCATCAAATTACGGTGCATTACGTCAGGTTAGGTTAGGTTGAGTTAATTAGTTTAGGTTAGATTAATAGATTTGTCTATCAAATTTTACGTTGATGATGAAATGGGTTTAAGTCCATCTTCAAACCCGTTCAGCCGGTTTAGCCAAAAGAAGTCTCGTACGATAGGAGACTACTTTAGTAGTGGACAGCGGGTTCATCGCTGTCTTCCTTCTGATTAATTACCAGGATAACCTGGAATAGAGGCGCGAAAATTAATCAAGACCAGAGCCAAACTGGTTCATCGTACAAGGAAGTATGTGCGATAAAGAAAACGTGGTGCAACGGCCGCAATAAAAGAGAAAACGCTTTTCTGAAACTTTGAAGGGCAAACAATAAAAAAATTAATTTAAATAATTTTTCGTTTTTTTAAAAGATGAAAGATACCTTAAAAGTCAGGAATAAGAAGCATAAAATAATTACACACACACACACACACACACACACACACACACACACACACACAAGTATACCCTGTTATTCATAGCTTCGATATTCGTAGCTCCGCTTATTTGTAATATATTTTTTTACACCAAATTCCGCTATTCGCAATGCCAGATAAGGGACAAAATAATTCACAGTTCCGACTGCTACCAAACGCAGCGCAGCATGCCCGTATCGCAGACCATTATTCAAGAAAAGGCACGGTCTTTGTGGCGAGATGTGAGGGAGGAAGTCGTTGGTGAAGGTGAGAGCAGTGGTGGTGGAACTTTCAGTGCGAGTCGGGGGTGGTTTGATGAAATAAAATTACAGTACAGGTATGTTTATTATTTTATTGATGTTATTCATAACTTACTATAATACAGGTCTGTATTTGTGTCTTATACTTGCTTTTATGTTTCGTATGGGAACGTATCCAAACATCTTACCTTCTGAAAAATGGCCACCGGAACGCATCACCCCCCCTATAAAACATGTATTTATATGGGAAAAATGATTCTTTATTCGCAATTTCGCTATTCGTAATGAGTCTGAAGAACATAACTCTTGCGAAAACCGGGGTATACCTGTATATATATAACCTTTGGTTAGCTTCCGCCCGAATTGTTCATTCTGACGAAGGTCAAGCTTTTCACTCCACCTTAGACCTACAGTTTAACGTGGAATCCGAACCACGCCCCACCAGTAGCCCAGCGTCTAGGTCACCCAGGGTACCCATTTATCTACCAACCACTTTCTTTATTGTGTGGAAGGATGAACAGTTGGGTTTTGCTGCGCGCCGGCTGCAGTCACCGGGTCTTGAACCCGGGGCCGATGGATTCATAGTCAGCGACGCTAACCACTACACCACCGAGGCGCATATATATACTGTATATATATATATATATATGAAAATTATTTCACGAAAGTAACAAGTGAATAATATTTATGATGAAAATAACCACGAAGGAAAAAGGAAACAGAATGGTACTCAAGCGCTTTCGTCTGATGAGGCTGTCATTAGACGAAAGCGCTTGAGCACCATTCTGTTTCCTTCTTCCTTCGTGGATATTTTCATCATTCAGTAAGATTGTGAAACTAGTGATTTCATGGAATTTCTGAAATTTTCAGTAAAAATTGTGAAACTAGTAATTTCACTCAGGGACTTCCGATTAGGTTAGGTTAGGCTAGTAACTTCCTGAAGTCCCTGACTGAAACAGTAATTAAGCGAGATTACTAAAAATTTCAGGGCTTTCATGAAATCACTAGTTTCACAATCCTACTGTGACATTTTTTTTATGTAAAAAGAAGGGTCCAAAGGCGAACGCCCGCAAAAATGCCCTCCTTTTTTAACCCTGGAATGCTTAGCAGTGTCCAATTGGACCTTAACGAATGATATAACCGTGTGCCATTTTTAGTTTGCCTTGACTGTTTACAATTGTTGCCAATCTTTTGGTACTTCATTTTAGACGTCTTTATGAACATTTTTAGTTTTTGTTTTGTTGACAAATTTATTAAGAATTATGTAGTGCAGGGGTGGGGAACCTGCGGCCTTTTGGGGTACTAGTTGCGGCCTTCTGCCCATTTGACATTCAGAATTCATACCGTACGATAATGGACAGCAACTGATACCCCTTTAGTGTTTTAGGCTATTTCATTAGATCATGGTTTCAGCTTCACTGCTTCTTACACATACAAGCCTTCTTTATGGCTTGAACAATAGGAAATATGGCAACGCTGCCAGTTGAAACTGGCAGTGTCGCCTTACGGCTTACGCCCTTACCTATCAACGATCAAATCGACTGGCTGACTGGATGACAGTTACTGACGATTCTCCGATAGTCACACGCACGCTTGTTTCCTTTAAAACTGTAAATCTTTGATCAATTCGTGTACCATTTTTATTTAAAAATCTTTGGTACCCCAATCATGTCAAAAACTGTAAAAAGAAAATTAAAGGAAGAGAACGGGAATTGCAGTATTTCATAGTTGCTAAGAAAGATAAAATGATGTGTTTGCTCTGCAACGCCATAATTGCAACAGTGAAGAAACACAATGCATATCAGCATTATGCAACTCATAAGAACCACAAGTATGCTATATTGGAAGGAGAACCCCGAAAGTCTGCACATACGAAGATGAAACTTCAAAAGCAGCAACAACAGCAAGTATTTAAAACGATGTCAGGCCTAGGGACTGAAATCACTGAAGCAACTTATAAAGTAGCATATATACTTGGAAAAAGAGTAAGCTATATAGTGATGTGGAAATCATAAAAGAATGCATTGTTGAAGTTGTAGCCTCTTTAGATTCAGACAAGGTTAACAAATACAAACAACTACCTCTTTCAAGAAGGACCATAACTGATCGGCAACACGAATTAGCCCTCAATGTAACTGAACAGCTTCATACAATATACCAAAGCGAAAATACTTATTATTCGATTGCCTTGGATGAGTCCACTGATATTACTGACTCAGCGCAAGTGTCATTTTTTTTTCGTGTTATAACTGCAGATTTTCAATACTACGAGGAGTTACTGGCTTTGGGTACCCTTACGGGGAAGACACGTGGAATTGACGGCTTGTCTCTCTTCAAAGAAAAATGCCGTGAAGTGAAACTGAATTTATGTAATTTAGTAAGTGTATGCACAGATGGTGCACCTTCCATGAGAGGAAAATGTGAAGGATTTGTTGCGCTACTACAAAAAGAACTGCTAAATCCAGAGAGCTTGATTTCCTTTCACTGTATTTTGCATCAACAGAATCTCTGTGCCAAATCTACTGTTTTAAGTGACATTAAGTTAAAGTTATACGTATTGTGAACTACATTAGAGCAAATGCATCACGACATCGCCAGTTTCGCAATATGTTTATGCTTGATGATGAAACATTCAGTGTGGATCTTCCGTATCATTCTAAAGTGCGCTGGTTGTCACAAGGGCAAGTCTTTGAAAAACTTTTGTCTTTGCGAAAACAAATCACAAGATGTTTTGAGGAACTCAGTGAACCATGTGAATTGTCCAAAAAGGATTTCTGCAGAAATGCTGCATTTCTGTGTGACGTAATGTCAAAGCAAAATGACCTGAATATTTCTTTGCAAGGTAAAACTAAATCCATATATGAAATGTGGCAAAAAAATCCAGGCTTTTCGGAGGAAGCTGCGCTTTTTCAAAACTATCCTTACCCGATCGGAACTTTCAGCTGAACACTTCCCTGAACTGGCAAAGGTAATTGATCAAGATACAAGCAAATCATTAGGGGAATGCGATGTGAAAGAATACACAGCTGTCCTAGACTCCCTGATTAAAGAATACGATGAAAGATTTGAAGATTTTGAGAAACATGACTTCACACTGAAACTAGCTTTCCAACTACACCTGGTTGATGTCTCCAAAGCACCTGAAGATTTACAGATGGAGTTGATTGAGCTATTAGAAGATAATATCCTTAAGTCTCTATTTGATACTAAGAAGGATCCTGTTGAAATATGGAAAAATGCCGTTGAATACCCACGTCTGCGCCAACATGCTCGTCAAATGTTGTCTTGTTTCGGCACAACCTACTGTTGTGAATCAACGTTTTCGTATGTGACTCAAATCAAAACGCGCTTGAGATCTCAGATGACGAATATTCACCTGGAGGACCAACTAAAACTACGGTCCCGCAATAAGCAGTCACAAAAAAGTCATTAAATGGTTTATCACTTTTTCACTTAATATTAACATCATTTCACTTAATATCATTTTTCACTTGATATTAGTTCTATTGTCAATTATTCCCCCCAAAAATAAATGTGCACTTGCTGAATTTTTTATTTATTATAAAAACCCTCACGTATTATCAAGTTTGATTTAAAATTAGTAAATATGTAGATTGTAGACTAAAATATGACATTTTGTTGTACTGTATATGTTAAATTCTCAGCATGCGGCCTAATAGGGTCTTGGTTAAATGAAATGCGGCCTAATAGGGTCTTGGTTAAATGAAATGCGGCCTAATAGGGTCTTGGTTAAATGAAATGCGGCCTTCCAATGAAAAAAGGTTCCCCACCCCTGATGTAGTGTATGTTGGGATCTTTAATATAGTTTTGTTCTGAAAATGGATCTTTGTTTATCCGTTGATAAATTATGGGGTTCCGCATGGCCTCCACTATGATTTGGTTCGCCTATGCAGTCTAGGGTTAAAAAAGAGAGCCAAAATCAAGGTCTCTGAGGCTCATAAAATATATATATATATATATATATTATATATATATATTATAATATTTAGTAGAAATCCAATGACAAGGAGAAATGTAAATGCCATGAAAAGTCTTCTTTATTGCGCAACGTTTCGAGCAATACGCTCATCTTCAGGCTGTTTAATAACAATGTGAAATTAAAATCAATATTGAATGAAAAACAAACAGAAATTTCTATAACCTATTCGTAAAGACAAATTTTAAAAGACTGAGAAAAGAGGGTTAAGTTCTAAGTTATACAGATTTACATATCAAAATTAAGAAGTTATTTTTAAATACATGTAGTAAATGTGAAATTAATACACTGGAAAAATTACCAATAGTACACTGGAACAATGGAGCTATCTACCTTCACAGCAGTATCCGAGGCCGACTAATTTGAGCAGAGGAGACGGGAATGAAAGATGGCGAGGGAGATAGGGGAAGGAGGGATTATAAGGAATTGGGGAAGGAGGAGGGATCATAGCAGATTGAGAGGGACGGACGATGAGTCAACATTCAGACTAGGGGACAATGCTTTAATGAAAAGGGATTCTAAAATTCTTAGTGAGTTGGGACAAGTATTACAACCAAGAATTTTAAAATTGTCTAAAGTGACATCAATTTTGCATTTGATGCTATGTTCACGTATGCTGGAGGCTTCCTTAGTTTTTAAAATTTTACCTGTTCGGCCACTTATTCCCATATGCGAATAAAATCTAGCCCTGAGAGAGCGAACAGTGCTGCCGATGTAATTCCCAAGGAGACACCTAGGGCAGGTAAATAAATATACAACACCGCTACGCAACGAGTCAGGGGTTCGATCCTTCGCTGAGAAAAAGCTACCTAAAGACGTTTTATTAATAAATATGATGCGGAAATCAGTATGATAAAAAAATTTCCTTAACAATTTTGTAAATTTAAGCTTAAATTCCTTATTCAAGGGACCCATTTCAGGTACCAAGAAATATTTTATATCCTTCGGCACTGTAATACATGGAAGTTGAGGGCTATAAACATTATTTAAGAAGGATCTAATTAGTTTGTCTACATATTGAACAGGAAACTATTATTAGTAAAGTATGATCTTAGATTATTAAATTCATCATTAAGTAAGGTAAAATTAGAGGTCAAATTATATCCTCTGAACAGGAGAGTTTTAATACAAGACATCTTATAGTTGAAATCAGTAAAACTAAAAAAATTCATGCCCAAACCAGTGAAAGTGGGTTTCCTATAAACTGATGTAGTAATAGAATCACCGTTTTTCGAAATTAAAAGATCTAAGAAGGGGAGGGAGCCATTTTGCTCAGTTTCCATTGTATACGTTATATTGGGGTGCAAAGAATTTAGGAAGTTAAAGAATTGTTGCGCTTGTACCGCATTATCAAAGACTGCTATCGAATCATCAACGAAGCGTCGATAGAAAATTGGCTTGAGATGAGTGGGAGATTGTCTAAAAATTACACTTTCTAAATGAGTCATAAAAAAGTCAGCTGCTAGCGGTCCGACTGGTGATCCCATCCCTACCCCATCAATTTGTTGGTAAACCTTATTGTTGAAAGTGAAATAGCATTGTTTGAAGACCAATTCTAAAAGTTCCTTCAAATGAGACAATGAAAAACCATGAAAATTATCAACTGAGCTAAAAACCCTATCTAAAATAATGGCAATAGTTTCAGATACAGGTACATTTGTGAAAAGTGACTTTACATCAAAACTGACAAAAAACTTTTTTGAATCGAAGTTTTTACCCAGGAGTTCTTTTTGGAATTCAAACGAGTTATTTATAGTGTAAACATTTTTCGCAAAGGGGGACAGGAGACGAACAACAAATTTTGCCAATTGAAAGGTGGGTAAGTTATACGAAGCTAAAATAGGACGGAGAGGTGTTCCAGCTTTATGGATTTTAGGCAGACAGTATAATTGAGCAAGATTAGCACCAGATGCGAACAACTGAGAGTAAGTATCATTTTTTATTATCTTTAAGGACTTTAGTCGTGACAGAAATCTATTAACCTGGTCTTCTAACCTTACAATGACTTTATTTACAGGTTCTAGAATTTGTTTGAATTTAGTAAGATCACTTAGGATTTCATTAGTTTTGTTTATGTAGTCCGATTTATTCAAAATAACCACTCCGTTACCCTTGTCTGGTCTAGTCACAACAATCTCCTGGTTCTTTGCCAAATTCTTAATACACTGCAAATCACTCTTCCTAAATATGAAAGATTGAAATTTAAGATTTCTAAGTTTAAGAAAAAATTCTTGAGTTAAATTTGAGAACTGACATTTGAGATTGTTGAAATCCCCCACATGGGGAACATTTTTCAAGCCATTGAAAAATTTTTCAAAGTAAAGAAAAAACGAGGGCTTATATATTTGAAACAACGGAAGCTTAAATTGCAAACCAAGTGACAGTAAAAACTTTTCCCGAGGGGAGAGTGTGTAACTAGAAAGATTCGAAATTACCTTCTCTGAATTGAAAAAATTTGGTGAATTCATTCCCAAAGCCTTTAACTTACGTTCATGTGTTTCCAAGATGGTAGAGTGAAATTTTTCTAGTTCACGTTGTACAAGAGAAATTATTAATAAATAGTCCAACAACGACAAGGTATTTTTAAGAGTAGTTATATAATGCCCAAGAGACTTGTTATGCGAATCTGATATTTTGATTTTATAATTAATTTCATTATTTAATAAATATTCCAGGGACGATTGATAAAATTCAGAGTCATATAGATTATCACGGTAGAGTTTGAAGTAAACAAATTTCGGGAAAATCCTGCAAGTCCGACACATTTCAAGAAAATAACAGTCCAGTTTTGACTTGAGAAACTTTCGTGAAGTCTTCCAAACATGGCGATAAGCCCTGAGGCCATCTTGTCCATACCTTGAATATATATAATTATGCGGGTTGCTTCTACAGAGCTTCAATTTAATATTTAGTAGAAATCCAATGACAAGGAGAAATGTAAATGCCATGAAAAGTCTTCTTTATTGCGCAACGTTTCGAGCAATACGCTCATCTTCAGGCTGTTTAATAACAATGTGAAATTAAAATCAATATTGAATGAAAAACAAACAGAAATTTCTATAACCTATTCGTAAAGACAAATTTTAAAAGACTGAGAAAAGAGGGTTAAGTTCTAAGTTATACAGATTTACATATCAAAATTAAGAAGTTATTTTTAAATACATGTAGTAAATGTGAAATTAATACACTGGAAAAATTACCAATAGTACACTGGAACAATGGAGCTATCTACCTTACACAGCAGTATCCGAGGCCGACTAATTTGAGCAGAGGAGACGGGAATGAAAGATGGCGAGGGAGATAGGGGAAGGAGGGATTATAAGGAATTGGGGAAGGAGGAGGGATCATAGCAGATTGAGAGGGACGGACGATGAGTCAACATTCAGACTAGGGGACAATGCTTTAATGAAAAGGGATTCTAAAATTCTTAGTGAGTTGGGACAAGTATTACAACCAAGAATTTTAAAATTGTCTAAAGTGACATCAATTTTGCATTTGATGCTATGTTCACGTATGCTGGAGGCTTCCTTAGTTTTTAAAATTTTACCTGTTCGGCCACTTATTCCCATATGCGAATAAAATCTAGCCCTGAGAGAGCGAACAGTGCTGCCGATGTAATTCCCAAGGAGACACCTAGGGCAGGTAAATAAATATACAACACCGCTACGCAACGAGTCAGGGGTTCGATCCTTCGCTGAGAAAAAGCTACCTAAAGACGTTTTATTAATAAATATGATGCGGAAATCAGTATGATAAAAATTTCCTTAACAATTTTGTAAAATTTAAGCTTAAATTTACAAAATTGTTAAGGAAATTTTTTTATCATACTGATTTCCGCATCATATTTATTAATAAAACGTCTTTAGGTAGCTTTTTCTCAGCGAAGGATCGAACCCCTGACTCGTTGCGTAGCGGTGTTGTATATTTATTTACCTGCCCTAGGTGTCTCCTTGGGAATTACATCGGCAGCACTGTTCGCTCTCTCAGGGCTAGATTTTATTCGCATATGGGAATAAGTGGCCGAACAGGTAAAATTTTAAAAACTAAGGAAGCCTCCAGCATACGTGAACATAGCATCAAATGCAAAATTGATGTCACTTTAGACAATTTTAAAATTCTTGGTTGTAATACTTGTCCCAACTCACTAAGAATTTTAGAATCCCTTTTCATTAAAGCATTGTCCCCTAGTCTGAATGTTGACTCATCGTCCGTCCCTCTCAATCTGCTATGATCCCTCCTCCTTCCCCAATTCCTTATAATCCCTCCTTCCCCTATCTCCCTCGCCATCTTTCATTCCCGTCTCCTCTGCTCAAATTAGTCGGCCTCGGATACTGCTGTGTAAGGTAGATAGCTCCATTGTTCCAGTGTACTATTGGTAATTTTTCCAGTGTATTAATTTCACATTTACTACATGTATTTAAAAATAACTTCTTAATTTTGATATGTAAATCTGTATAACTTAGAACTTAACCCTCTTTTCTCAGTCTTTTAAAATTTGTCTTTACGAATAGGTTATAGAAATTTCTGTTTGTTTTTCATTCAATATTGATTTTAATTTCACATTGTTATTAAACAGCCTGAAGATGAGCGTATTGCTCGAAACGTTGCGCAATAAAGAAGACTTTTCATGGCATTTACATTTCTCCTTGTCATTGGATTTCTACTAAATATTAAATTGAAGCTCTGTAGAAGCAACCCGCATAATTATATATATTCAAGGTATGGACAAGATGGCCTCAGGGCTTATCGCCATGTTTGGAAGACTTCACGAAAGTTTCTCAAGTCAAAACTGGATTGTTATTTTCTTGAAATGTGTCGGACTTGCAGGATTTTCCCGAAATTTGTTTACTTCAAACTCTACCGTGATAATCTATATGACTCTGAATTTTATCAATCGTCCCTGGAATATTTATTAAATAATGAAATTAATTATAAAATCAAAATATCAGATTCGCATAACAAGTCTCTTGGGCATTATATAACTACTCTTAAAAATACCTTGTCGTTGTTGGACTATTTATTAATAATTTCTCTTGTACAACGTGAACTAGAAAAATTTCACTCTACCATCTTGGAAACACATGAACGTAAGTTAAAGGCTTTGGGAATGAATTCACCAAATTTTTTCAATTCAGAGAAGGTAATTTCGAATCTTTCTAGTTACACACTCTCCCCTCGGGAAAAGTTTTTACTGTCACTTGGTTTGCAATTTAAGCTTCCGTTGTTTCAAATATATAAGCCCTCGTTTTTTCTTTACTTTGAAAAATTTTTCAATGGCTTGAAAAATGTTCCCCATGTGGGGGATTTCAACAATCTCAAATGTCAGTTCTCAAATTTAACTCAAGAATTTTTCTTAAACTTAGAAATCTTAAATTTCAATCTTTCATATTTAGGAAGAGTGATTTGCAGTGTATTAAGAATTTGGCAAAGAACCAGTTGTTGTGACTAGACCAGACAAGGGTAACGGAGTGGTTATTTTGAATAAATCGGACTACATAAACAAAACTAATGAAATCCTAAGTGATCTTACTAAATTCAAACAAATTCTAGAACCTGTAAATAAAGTCATTGTAAGGTTAGAAGACCAGGTTAATAGATTTCTGTCACGACTAAAGTCCTTAAAGATAATAAAAAATGATACTTACTCTCAGTTGTTCGCATCTGGTGCTAATCTTGCTCAATTATACTGTCTGCCTAAAATCCATAAAGCTGGAACACCTCTCCGTCCTATTTTAGCTTCGTATAACTTACCCACCTTTCAATTGGCAAAATTTGTTGTTCGTCTCCTGTCCCCCTTTGCGAAAAATGTTTACACTATAAATAACTCGTTTGAATTCCAAAAAGAACTCCTGGGTAAAAACTTCGATTCAAAAAGTTTTTTGTCAGTTTTGATGTAAAGTCACTTTTCACAAATGTACCTGTATCTGAAACTATTGCCATTATTTTAGATAGGGTTTTTAGCTCAGTGGATAATTTTCATGGTTTTTCATTGTCTCATTTGAAGGAACTTTTAGAATTGGTCTTCAACAATGCTATTTCACTTTCAACAATAAGGTTTACCAACAAATTGATGGGGTAGGGATGGGATCACCAGTCGGACCGTTAGCAGCTGACTTTTTTATGACTCATTTAGAAAGTGTAATTTTTAGACAATCTCCCACTCATCTCAAGCCAATTTTCTATCGACGCTTCGTTGATGATTCGATAGCAGTCTTTGATAATGCGGTACAAGCGCAACAATTCTTTAACTTCCTAAATTCTTTGCACCCCAATATAACGTATACAATGGAAACTGAGCAAAATGGCTCCCTCCCCTTCTTAGATCTTTTAATTTCGAAAAACGGTGATTCTATTACTACATCAGTTTATAGGAAACCCACTTTCACTGGTTTGGGCATGAATTTTTTTAGTTTTACTGATTTCAACTATAAGATGTCTTGTATTAAAACTCTCCTGTTCAGAGGATATAATTTGACCTCTAATTTTACCTTACTTAATGATGAATTTAATAATCTAAGATCATACTTTACTAATAATAGTTTTCCTGTTCAATATGTAGACAAACTAATTAGATCCTTCTTAAATAATGTTTATAGCCCTCAACTTCCATGTATTACAGTGCCGAAGGATATAAAATATTTCTTGGTACCTGAAATGGGTCCCTTGAATAAGGAATTTAAGCTTAAATTTACAAAATTGTTAAGGAAATTTTTTTATCATACTGATTTCCGCATCATATTTATTAATAAAACGTCTTTAGGTAGCTTTTTCTCAGCGAAGGATCGAACCCCTGACTCGTTGCGTAGCGGTGTTGTATATTTATTTACCTGCCCTAGGTGTCTCCTTGGGAATTACATCGGCAGCACTGTTCGCTCTCTCAGGGCTAGATTTTATTCGCATATGGGAATAAGTGGCCGAACAGGTAAAATTTTAAAAACTAAGGAAGCCTCCAGCATACGTGAACATAGCATCAAATGCAAAATTGATGTCACTTTAGACAATTTTAAAATTCTTGGTTGTAATACTTGTCCCAACTCACTAAGAATTTTAGAATCCCTTTTCATTAAAGCATTGTCCCCTAGTCTGAATGTTGACTCATCGTCCGTCCCTCTCAATCTGCTATGATCCCTCCTCCTTCCCCAATTCCTTATAATCCCTCCTTCCCCTATCTCCCTCGCCATCTTTCATTCCCGTCTCCTCTGCTCAAATTAGTCGGCCTCGGATACTGCTGTGTAAGGTAGATAGCTCCATTGTTCCAGTGTACTATTGGTAATTTTTCCAGTGTATTAATTTCACATTTACTACATGTATTTAAAAATAACTTCTTAATTTTGATATGTAAATCTGTATAACTTAGAACTTAACCCTCTTTTCTCAGTCTTTTAAAATTTGTCTTTACGAATAGGTTATAGAAATTTCTGTTTGTTTTTCATTCAATATTGATTTTAATTTCACATTGTTATTAAACAGCCTGAAGATGAGCGTATTGCTCGAAACGTTGCGCAATAAAGAAGACTTTTCATGGCATTTACATTTCTCCTTGTCATTGGATTTCTACTAAATATTAAATTGAAGCTCTGTAGAAGCAACCCGCATAATTATATATATATATATATATATATATATATAAATAAACTTTTGCTATTGCCCTAGACATATCAAAAGCTTTTAGCTTTTATAAACACTGTTTTATAATTTTCAGAAGAAATAATATGAAAAGGTATATATATATATATATATATATCGTTAACCAAAAAGTTAACTTCGTTAACCGCTAATCCGTTAACCAAAAAGTTAACTTCGTTAACCGTTAATCCGTTAATTCGTTAAACATGTAACGGAAGTTACCGATAAACCGTTAACGTTAACTTTTATTATAAAAAAATGAAAAACACAATATATACATATATATAATTTAATTTTCCCTCTTCTTCTCGTTCTCCATTTTGTCCATGAGATGCATGTTGCCCTTCATGAAAATTAGCATATCAAAGTTTTCATCAGACAGGGATGATCTCTTGGCCCTCAGGATGTCCTTGCCCATAGAGAACAAACGCTCCACTGCAGCACTGGAGGGGATGGCTGTGTTGAACTTGATGAACAAGTCCACCAACACTTGCTCACCCAAGAAGGCAGCATCTGTCAGCAAGTCCTTGGAGTTGGTCTCCAGCCAGGTCTTGACCAAGTTCTGGGCCTTGCCCTTGAGTGACCTGTGGCTTCTGCTGCTCTCTTTTGTCTGGATGACAGCACTGAAGAAGTCATCCTCCTCCTCCTCCTCGTTGTTGCTGCCTCCACTGTTGCTGCCCACTTCGTTGGACTGCTGCTTCATGGCCTCCTCGACTGTACCCTCCATGCTTTTCCTCACCCTGGCGACCTTGGGTTGTCATACTTGTCCAACCAGATGAGGCGAAACCTGGGATGGAAGGCAGCAGCCAGCTGGCATTCGTCATCCTCCAGGAGGGCCCAAACCTTTTGTCGATGCCTGCCAAAAGTGCGTCGACCAAGGCGGATTAATTGCGCACCTGCTCAGCACTGAAAATAATATAAACTTTTAAACGTTTATTTATGAATTTTTTGGGTTAACGGACTTGAGTTAACGGAAGTTAAATGTAACGGAAGTTAATTAGTCCGATAATGATTTTCAAAGTTAACTTAAAAGTTAAATCGTTAACGAAAAAGTTAACTTCGTTAATTAACGATTAACGGATTAACGGTTTGTGCCCAGCTTTGTATATATATATATATATATATTTTTTTTTATTATTTTTTTTTTATTTTTTTTTTTTGAAAAGATTTTGTAGTGCGTAAAATGCATGTATGCATGTGCTAGTGAAGAATAGAGGGAGAAGTGTGTGTGTGTGTGTGTGGTGTGTGTGTGTATTTGAGAGCATGTTGGACTGCTCACAGGGTACATGAGACATGGAAAAAGATCAGCTAAGGAGGATAGTAACAGAAGAAACGGGAGTTCCAGGTACTCCCTGTCTCCTGCCTAACGTCCCTCCCGAGTACTTTCCTAGTCAATTGGTGTCTACAATCTCCTCCTACATATACACAGGATGTGTATAAAGTAACGCGAGTGAAAAGACAAATTCGAATTGAACTGGTTTAAACTAGTTTCTACTTGTTTTTTAACCGGTAAAAACATTTTCAACACCTCTTATAAACCTTACTATGGAATATACAGTTGTTATAAAAGTACATGTAATAAATACTACTGATCCATGTTAACTCGCGTTAATATAATTCAAATCGGATTTGTCTCTTCACGTGCAGTACTTTATACACACCTGGTGTGTATATATATATATATATATATATATATATATATATATATATATATATATAGAACTATTCGCGAGTACCGGGGAGGCTATATTTTGAGGACTATAATGAGCAACTCGCAAAACTTGAATATAATACTCCTCTATAGGGGTTACCCGTTATAAACGCCCACAGGCGAGGGCGTCAGTCAATGTAACCTCAAACGGCAACCCCAATGCATGGAAAGAGAAACTTGATTTAATGCAACAAGCCACGATAAACAAATGGGTGAGTTCAAAACTTAATAAATTATGTTCCCGCGGGCCGTATCAGATCTCTCAGCGGG
Source organism: Bathynomus jamesi (assembly GCA_023014485.1). Classification (NCBI taxonomy): domain Eukaryota; kingdom Metazoa; phylum Arthropoda; class Malacostraca; order Isopoda; family Cirolanidae; genus Bathynomus; species Bathynomus jamesi. The sequence goes on from JAJOZX010006540.1 coordinate 31,279, forward strand.
CCGTACTTTGTTCGCTTCTGCTACATAATGTGATACTTTTAATAAAGTTGGTTACTTAATCCGCCTCACGTCCTTCGTCCAACAGAGGGCGCTGTATAAGACGGCCAGTGACGTCATCAACTGCGTAAAATAAGTTTCCGTTAAAGAAAATATGGGTTGTGTCAAATAATTTACGTGCAGCGGGCTCATCACTGTATCCCTTCCCCATTTCTCAGACTGGGTTGCGATAGTCCTTGGCTGGGTTTCTCAACAAGCTGTACAGCTATTGTTTCAGAGGCACCATTATAGTGAATGATTTAGAAACCACTTGTCCGTAAACAACGTACGAGGTGTGTTCAAAAAGTTCCGAACCGGTTATGCTGCCCGCGCGTCATGTGATGCATGTTGTAGTGTGACTCAGTGTGTGTCCAAAGATGGTTACCGCTTGTTGATATCGTATTTTGTTCTCTCGATATTTACACAAAATGACTTGACAAAACAGTAAATATCGAGAGAACAAAATACGATATCAACGATCGGTAACCGTCTTTGGACACAGACTGAGTCACACTACAACCAGGGTTACCGACCCAGGCTCACAAAATGTCACTAAATTCACTTCAAAAAGTAGCTAAAAAGTCGCCAGATATGGAGTAGCCAAAATATCGCTAAAATTTCGAGTATAGTAGCCAAAACACTTCAAAAAGAAGCCAAAAAGTCGCCAGATGTGGAGGTATGGAGCCATTCCACTCGAAAACGTTGACTATATTTCTTGCTCATCGGTCCTTTCATGTAAAAAAATGCTATACTGATAGTCGCACAAATATATAAGGCCATACAACCCAAAGAAATGGACGAGACTGGCAGCTCGACAAAAAGTAGCTAAAATTATGCTAAGTCGCTATAAAAAGCTAAAAAATGTAGCCAAAACTCATCAAACGTCGCTAAATTAGCGACAAAATCGCTAAATTGGCAACTCTGACTACAACATGTAGTACATGACGCGCATGCGCGTCATGTGATGCGCGGCAGCATAATTAGTTCGGAACTTTTTGAACACACCTCATGTACTAAACAACGAGCACAGGTTCGATAAAAATGTCAGCGGTAAAAATGTCATGGGTTAAGTTAGGTTAGGTTAGGTTATGTGAACCTAACTAATATACTTATAATTATAACATGTTATTAGTATTAATACTATATACTATGACATTTTTACCTGTGACATTGTTGCCTTATGGCATTTTTACCCTGTAGCATTTATTACCTACGATAATATTACTCATGGCATTTTCACATATGGTAATTTTATCTATAATCATTTTAAAGGGTTTTTATTAGGGATCACCTGAAGATCAGGGCCCCCAGCCTTCGTTAGTTAGCCTTATGGCTAACTAAAGAAGGCTGGGGCCTTGATCTTCAGGTGATCCCTTATTAGGTTTATTACGGTTTTCATATTTCATCAGTAATCTCCAACAGTTCAATTAATATATTTACTTTATAGAAGACATAACAATATATATTTTTCAAAATAAATTAATATCCCCCAAAATATCAATTTTATGGGTTTTATTAATGAGCAAAGTGTTCCATTAATAAATTAAGGGCAAAAGTGCTATACTAAAATGGTTGAAAGTAACCATATTCCTTTGTATCACCAGGGCCGTAACTAGGGTTTAGAAATTAGTGAGGTCCAGATTTTTTTTGAGCGCGGCGGGACGAGCAAAATTCAGACCAAAATGACATCTACAAACACAACCCAAGCTATACACTAAACACAAAACACAAAACGCTCGACGCTCCCTCTTTTCAAAGAAAAGCGGTAATATGCGTTTCTACACGGAGAACGGTTCAGTCTCTTTTTTTTTTTAGGAAATAATTACCGAGGTCCGGACCTCGGTGACCTCATAGGTAGTTACGGCCATGTGTATCACATATACTTGACATCAAAGCCTAATACTTTATATGTCTAAAAAGATTATTCAGTAATGCACTTACGTCTAAACTTAAATGCGGGTCCACAATCGTGACTCATCTCCTTCCCAATTTAATTACTATCTCCTACTTTGTTGTAATGTAACTAATACCTAATAACTAGTGTCTCTTCCACAGCAGTGGATCAGAAGAATAGTAACAGCTACTGATTTCACTGCTCGTATTAGCGTAAGCCCAAGGAGCTTTCCTGAAAATGAGTAAAATCGTCTGGCGTTAGAACAAAACCAATAAAATGCCGCTGGGCGCTAAAGGGGTTATATGAGAAACATTTGCGGTGGCCTATGTACAATCGATTTAAACAGTCCTGCAGTGAAACTCCATGTTTCTTAGGGATAAATATACATAAAAAAGCATGGACTTTCGAGACATAACTTTTTGAACTAACTGTACAGCATTTCTTTATTAATGCTTGAATAAAACTGTTAAATTTAGCTTCGCTAAATGAATACTGACCAAGACATTAACGTCTACTCAACCCGAAGTAAAGAGAAGCAATTTATTATTCTAACTTAGGACTTCATCGAGCTACATTAAGGGCACATCGCAACACCGCTTTCTCCGCATTCAGATGACGTGGCGGCCCTTCGTGAGGCGGATCCCAGTAAAGCTGTAGGTCCCCTTTGTCATATAACTTTTTGCCGTGTGGAAGGCTGTTAAACAAACCCCCCCAAAATACGCAAACCTTAAACGAGTAATATATACAGTATGTATAAATTATAATTAATTTATAGTTATAATTACAATTAATTTATAATTTTATAATTAATTTATAATTATAATTACAATTAATTTATAATTATAATTACAATTAATTTATAATTATAGTTATAATTAATTTATAATTATAATTACAATTAATTTATAATTATAGTTATAATTAATTTATAATTATAATTACAATTAATTTATAATTATAGTTATAATTAATTTATAATTAGAATTACAATTAATTTATAATTATAGTTATAATTAATTTATAATTATAATTACAATTAATTTATAGTTATAGTTATAATTAATTTATAATTATAATTATAATTAATAATTAATTATATAATTTATAATTAATAATTAATAACACAGGCCTGCGAATGAGAACTTTGTAAGAGTTGTTTTCTTACCAATAACTGATTTTATATAATTCAACTACGCTGATTTCGAATAAGGTGGCCATTTTTTCTGTCACGTAAGGATTTTCTGCAAACTGGAAGGGAAAAAACAACAACATAAATAAATATTATTTATTTCAATTTACATTAGTTACCTATTTCGCTTTGTTATACTAATTACAAATGCAAACAACTTTCAAAAGAAAGAAGACTATTAACGTCAATTACATATTCATCTTTATTTGTCCTGAGTTTTCTTGCGAGATCTACTATGCCTTTTAGTCTTGAATGTACGCGCTGTTCCTTTTCTTTTATGTAATAATTCTGGAGTATCCCGTTTCAACATCCAGCAGTAATCAGCCATCATGCTGATGTCACACCTTCCCTGGTATCAGTGTTCCCTCTAAGGTGTGCGCGTGTGCGCGCGCACACGCGTTGTGAAACCCGCGCACACAGCAAAATAAAATGCGCACAGGCTCAAGCGTATCATGAGTCACGACAGTAAATGAAGTAATTTAAAAAGTATACCGTCACACAAGGTCTGACCATTTGCATCAACATACTCTATAGTCGTTCTTTTAAGTATTAACCCCTTCCGCCCGACTTCGCTAACGTCCGCGCAATTACGCAATACGGATTTTTTTTACTCTCTGTATTTGCATTTTTTCTTTTATACATTAACGCATTGAATATAAACCTTCTCTTTCTTATTTTTGCATAAAAACGAATAGTAATTATCTCATAATTCCTATTTTGTGAATGGATAAAATTATGTATTAATCTTGATAGTCTATTTTAAATTGCTAAATGCTAAAAATTGTTTTGAGAAATGATAACTAAAATAGTCATTTTCAATTAGTTATTTTTATTTGATTTATTTTGTTGAATTTTATTTTACTACTTTTTATTTTATTCATATTTTTAGAATGGATAAAATGTTTTCTTTTTTAAGAATATATAATATTGTAAACAGTTTTTTAATATCCATTTAATAGTACCGTAATGATCAAGCTATTACCTTATGGAAATAATATTTATTAAGTATTTAATATTTATATATATTTAATTTTGAAGATAATAGCGCTCAGAAAAGTTTGCACAATTTTTCACCATGAATCTAAATGTATGCACAACGAAAATTTCTTGCGCACACGGACTAAAAAAAATTAGAGGGAACATTGCCTGGTATCTCTTCTCCATTTCTTTGATGTCTTGGTGAAACCAAGCATTTACAAGCATTTTTTAGGCAGTATTTTTTAATCAAAATTTAATGAAAATTACTTACATACGTAATACGAAACATGACATTTTGTGAAAAATCTGGACGTAATGGCTAAAAATGAATATTATTTTCGGAATCAGCGTGCAAAAATTATTATATAAATGATAAAATATTTTGGACAACAAAACCATCGCAGGCCTGTGAACTCTCACATAAGGATCTGAAACATATTTTAAAGCGGTTGATGTTTTTGCTGCGATATTGTCGCGTAATGCAGTTTTTTTCAACCCCGTTTTTTTTAATATCTTTGTTTTGAAGCTGAATTTCCAGGTCAGCTCCTTTATTGTCAACAGTTTTTAATAATAACTTCAATAATAATATGATATTAAGTTAAAAATTCTGACAAAATCTGACTCACCATTTATTTCATAAATCTGTGAGATCACTAAAGCGAAAAGCTTGAGGGTCAAAATTGGATAATGTAAATTGCTTAAATGGTGTAGTGGATAGCATATCTGACCGGCAATCGGATGATCCCGGGTTCGATTCTAGGGTGGTACCTAATTTTTCATTTGTTCGTTCTCCCTCCTCATCTTATGCGGAACGCTCTTCTACACAAGCGTCGTTTTTTACATTAATTATACTGTGTGTTGTTTGCAGTTAAAATGTATATATATGTACGGCATGCGATGGTGCCACCTCAGGGCATTGGTTTCTGCTCGTATGTAGGAGAATTACGACTTCTGATTGATCGAGGTCCATGGTGTAGTCACGTAGTGGATAGCATATCTGACCGGCAATCGGATGATCCCGGGTTCGATTCCCGGGTGGTACCTCATTTTTCATTTGTTCGTTCTCCCTCCTCATCTTGTGCGGAACGCTCTTCTACACAAGCGTCGTTCTTTACATTAATTATACTGTGTGTTGTTTACAGTTAATATATATATATATATATATATATATATATATATATACAGGGTGGCCCATAAGTCCCAATCGGTTATAATTAAAGCGAAAATCCATCTAGCGGAGCTCACACTGACGTAATCGATTACTGTGGAAAGAATATTTTTTGAGATGGTTAGATTTTCCACTTTGAGTAATCAATAAATATTTCTACATTTATTATAAACTTTTTACTTTATTTTGTTTTTATTTTTTTCGCTTTAATTATAACCTATTGGGACTTATGGGTCACCCTATATATATTAAAAACTCATAACTTCTTGAACATCAAACATTATTTTAAAACTTGAAGTTTTCCTATTTTGAGTGATATACACGACATTTCACCCCAGTGAGTTAGTGGATCTATTAGAACCACAATTTTTCGATCTTTTCTTAGGTATTTACCTTCAACGAATCTGTTATTCCCGAAATTGGGAATATTCGCATGATATTTTATTAGAATTTTTATATTTCCTTTCATCGTTGGTCAATAGGACGAAAAAATGAAGCTTGTATTCGCCGAGAGACGCTTGAATTCCCTGAAATGCGTACAGTATCCATCTATGAGGAACATTTTTCGTTGCTCCATCAATGAAAACTTCAATTTAACGCAGGATTTACAATAAGACTGTGCAGCCTTACAATACACTACTCAAGAAGAGATAAAATGATGGAAGGTCTTCATTTAGGTCGGAGAGGTCTTTATACAAATCCCGAGAGCTCCTTGACCTTGAGTTTGTGAAAACAAAACCTTATCTATGAAATCTTTGAAGGAAATATTGACTGACCTTTGGCAAAATTTGGATCTTGTAAAAACCCTTCATAAACACAGGGAAAAAGCTACAGAACAACTTGCATATACTGTATACGTTAAGAGTAAAGCTATATTTTTGGATGGGGAGGGCGAAAGGGTGGGGGTTGGGGTGTACAAAAAGAAACTTTTAGTAATTAAAAGCTGTGAAAACAGAAGCATAAAAAAAACATTCCACCTGTGACAAATATGAAACTATTCCAATCATCTTAAAATTTTTATAAGAATAAAACTTAGCTCAAAGTTTTTAACTTTTTATTTAGTAAGTTATAAAAATTAAGGCATTCTTTATATTATTTAAGTTTTCTAAGAAAAAAAAACTTTGTTTTTTTTTGTTTTGGTTTTTTTTTTTGGTTTTTTAATTCTGAACACTTTATACTCGCTTTTCTTATATATTACTTTTAAACACTTTTGTTCTCAAGTTTACAGGATGGAAACAAAATTATTTATTTTTCGCTGCAGTTTACGATGCTTCTAAACTTACTAAGGCAAATGAGATTTTAGTTTATATATATATATATATATTTTTTTTTAAATTCTAAACAACTTTCATGGTATATACGTATATATATATATATATATATATATATATATATGGGATGAATTTCACAATAAAACACGTGAAATGAATAAATGCTGCAAGCCCACAAGGAAAAAGAAAACGATTCCAAGGCCTTTCGTGTATTCAAAGCTACACCTCGTCAGGGAGGTGTAGCTTTGAATACACGAAAGGCCTTGGAATCGTTTTTCTTTTTCCTTGTGGGTTTGCAGCATATATTATATATATATATATACATACTTTTGAATCACCCTGTATATATAATATATATATTATATATATATATATGCAAATAACTGCAATGACCGCGCAGTATATAAATGAATAGAAACGACATAAGTATTAAGGAAGGCCCTGGGTTCGATTCCCAGGCGGTTCGCCTCATTTTTCATTATTTCGTTATCTCTCCTCCTCGTGTGCAGAAACGTTCCTTAATACTTATGTCGTTTCTATTCATTTATATACTGCGCGGTCATTGCAGTTATTTGCGCATATTCACGATTTGCGAGGGTGCTCTCTGAGGGCATTGGTTTCTGCCCTATTTGGGAGAATTTCGATTTGTGATTGAGTGAGGTCCGTAGCATAATGGTAGAGCGTCCGACCGGCAATTGGAAGGCCCTGGGTTCGATTCCCAGGCGGTTCGCCTCATTTTTCATTATTTCGTTATCTCTCCTCCTCGTGTGCAGAAACGTTCCTTAATACTTATGTCGTTTCTATTCATTTATATACTGCGCGGTCATTGCAGTTATTTGCGCATATTCACGATTTGCGAGGGTGCTCTCTGAGGGCATTGGTTTCTGCCCTATTTGGGAGAATTTCGATTTGTGATTGAGTGAGGTCCGTAGCATAATGGTAGAGCGTCCGACCGGCAATTGGAAGGCCCTGGGTTCGATTCCCAGGCGGTTCGCCTCATTTTTCATTATTTCGTTATCTCTCCTCCTCGTGTGCAGAAACGTTCCTTAATACTTATGTCGTTTCTATTCACATATATATATATATATATATGATGTAAACCCACAAGGAAAAAGAAAAATGATTCCAAGGCCTTTCGTGTATTCAGAAGTACACCTCGTCAGGGAATGACGATGACGAGGTGTACTTCTGAATACACGAAAGGCCTTGGAATTGTTTTTCTTTTTCCTTGTGGGTTTACATCATTCATTAATTTCACGTGTTTAATTGTGAAATTCATCCCATATATATATATATATATATATATATATATATATATATATATATATATATATATATACAGGGTGGCGCAAAAAGTCGCGCATCATAGGAATTTTCAGTGATTATAATATATATTTTTTTTTCTTTTAGGTAGGGGATGGCTGCGAAATTAACAATAGATGAGAGGGTGAGTTTGGTTTTAATGCATGGAATACAGGTACTACAAATCGATGAATTTAATTCTGTACCGATTCATCGATTTGTAGTACTGTACCTGTTATTCCATGAATTAAAACCAAACTCACCCTCTCGTCTATTGTTAATTTCGCAGTCATCCCTTACCTAAAAGAAAGAAAATTATATATTATAGCCAACACTGAAAATTCCTATGATGCGCGACTTTTGCGCCACTATATATATATATATATATATATATATATATCCTCTTAATTTTCTCAGTACTTTTTCCTAATTATAATTTCTTTAGTATAACTACTAAATGGATAGGGAATCTTTTGTCGAATCAAATTCGTTTAATATAAACACCAGGTTAACTCAAAATTACTGACGTTTCTCAAGGAGACCTTGGATCTATTCCACAAGGTGTAAATCGTACTCAGAGTATTTTAGTACCCTCAGTAATAGCAGAAGAAAGTACATACATTACATAAATTTGTGCGGTTTAGGTTTTCCAAAGCTTCTCCACGTCTCCATAATGAGACTGAATAAAACACTTATAAACTCCTATAAACGCGCCCATGCCAACTCCCGTAGCTCAGTGGATAATTGACACCGTTTCCATGTAAAAGAAATGAAGACACTGAGTTCGGAGGAGGGGGGGGGGGGTTCTGTCGTGAAACGTGTTTAATTTTTATTTACTTTTAATAATACGTTATCTGCATTCTTTCTACTGTTTTACACTGATTTCTGTATTCTATAAAAGGCAACTCTTTGGCAGAGCGGTTCAGAACCAGCCAGTTAGTAACAAAGAAGGAGGATTTCGAATAACTACAATTTTCACTATTTTCTAATTTGTTTCAATTTAGAAAATAAAAATGACAGGGGGTGAGGCGAGAGTAATTTCATAATTTCAACACAGGATCGTGGAGGAAACTTAAGTTGAATACATTTTAAATGACAGATTTCATTTTTAACAAAATAACGACTTTCTTCTAAATATCCGGTCACGAGACTGGCTGTTTTTCAGTATATGCTTCTGTCCTCAGCGTATTTCAAATCTCTCTCCATGTTGCCAACTGGTGTTTTATATTTCAAACAATTATATTTTACATATGTTGATTTCTAATAAACATTATTAAATTTCCTAGTTAAAAGCTAAATACACGACAGTTCGACTCCCGATGGTGTTGGTATGATAATCCCGGAGCTAACACAATTGGGGCTTCATTAGTTGGCCTGAGTACTGCACCTATTTCTGGCCCTCCTAACTAATTATACTTACTCGTACGATAAATGATTTAGTACAAAAAAATAAAGATGAAGAACGAAATAGTGACGTCACTTCTTTATTTAAAAACGTGATATTCAATAATTGAATTTTTGATTAAAATAGCTTCTCCGCTTCACCTTCAGATCAGCTTTAATTAATTAATTAATAACTTTGCCAACGGAATCGCCAAAGGCTAATTAAAAGATGAGAGATGGTCAATAGGAAAAGAAATGAAGAACTGATCAAATACACTTTTTCTACTTATGGTCACGTGACTCCATTCAAAATGGAGTGCTGTGAAACCTGAGATTAGACTTCAAACATAGCTGAAACAAAAACAAAAAACAAAAAAAAATATGTCCAACTCTATTCAAATTCCGACCACGTCTTTAATATATCCTACACTCGTTTTATGTGGGGGATGTAGGAAAGTAGGATGAAGGTAGGGTGAGAGGGAGGGAAAAGGTATTTGGAGACTGGACATTAAATTGTAAACATCCATTTTGAAAAACCGTGTTTACACACTGAACATTACAGTAAAGTGTAAACAAGCGTTTTCAAAGACAAATTTACATTTGATTTGTTTTTGTATACTTTCTAAAGCTAAATCCATTCACATACAAAGAGTTCAGAGACAGCGAATGCACTTCTGAGCGAAGGCAAAAGAAACTAGTGCATTAAGAACGTTTGTTTTCATTTTGCATCCTTGTATTTACTGTTGTTTGAAATAATTTAATTAATTTATATATATATATATATATATATATATATATATATATATCCAGTATTAACATCAGTAAAGAATTAGTTGTTAAATATTTAATGTTGTTATAAACGCGACTATTTATAATTTAACAAATTATACATTTATCATTAATTTTAATTTAACAAATTATACATTTACCATTAAGTATAATTTAACAAATTATACATTTATCATTAATTATAATTTAACAAATTAGACATTTATCATTAATTATAATTTAACAAATTAGACATTTATCATTAATTATAATTTAACAAATTACATTTATCATTAATTATAATTTAACAAATTAGACATTTATCATTAATTATAATTTAACAAATTATGCATTTATCATTAATTATAAGTTAATAAATTATACATTTATCATTAATAATTATAATTTAACAAATTATACACTTATCATTAATGAGAAAGAATTTTTAGGCTTAAAAATACCATATAATATTTGAAAATGAGACGTAAGTTACAGAAGTTACAGGCTAACAATTAAGAGGAGAGAGAGAGAGAGAGAGAGAGAGAGTTACATGCTAACAAGACTCTAAGATCCACTCTAGGTTAGCTCAAGAAAGAAGTAGAGAAAATAAAGAAAAAATAGAAAAAGCGAATGAAAATAAAGAATATTGGAAACTTATAACATATTTACACTTACAGACGTGTAAAGCTTTTACGCAGGAATAGCAGTAAAGGTATAGAACAGACAAGGCTCTCTCCCTCCTTCGCCAGGCAATGCTGACAGAAAAAGTTGTGAAAGAAGCTTTATAGGAAAGTAGGAAAAAGTATAATGAGAAACGCGGCTTTAGAGTTCATTAATACCGTGCCTTCTCATGTACCCAATTACGCATTGGAGGACAATGGAAAATAAATGACACCATGAAACACTAGATTAGTTTATGTAATCTACATCGCATGCATTTTTTTAAAGGATTATTATTATCATTATTATTATTATTATTATTATTATATATAAGAAGTCATCATTTCATTGTCGCATCATTTCTTCGAGTAAATGTCAAAAGGCACCGTGCTGAAAGAGTGACTTCATTTAAAATTAATTATTTATAATGCCATCCTTAGCACTGGAATTATTTAGGTAAGGGAGCACTGATCAAAGGCACCTCCTCCAGCTTCACCCACCACATAAAGCTGCAGATCCCTTCCGTCACATGACCCCAAACATTTATTATTATTTTATTATTATTATTATTATTATTATTATTATTTATTATTATTATTCCGTGAACTTGAAAATAAATAAGTATACGTTTAAAACACCATTTTCTTTTTTTTTAACTGAAGAAAATGAATCGTTAATTAGAATGTTTCAGAAGCCTCGTAAAATTAACCTTCAATGCCGGAATTTTTTGTAGTGTTAAGTTATGAATGCGTCTATTTGAAACGTCACCAATTCGTACCTGTCGTCGTTAAAGGATTAATATCAGTGACTTATTTCGTTTCAACTTATATCTGAATCTGTCTTAAAAATAGGAGTTAGTGAAAATGAACTCAAAGTTTTTATTGTTTAAAAGATAACTACAAGTTAAAATGTAATGACCGAGTTGTTTAACCTCTGATAATAAAAACCCACTCTAATAGACAGCGTTTATTTCCACATCAGTTTCGATGCCCACTGGCATCCTCTTCGGGATCGAAACTGTTGTGGAAATAAACTCTGTCTATTAGAGTGGGTTTTTATTATCATAATTTGACCTTCACGTAGAAAAGTGAAGTTTTTTGCATTGTTTAACCTCCTTCCCAACATCTAAGGTCGCATGACGGAAAGGACCTACAGCTTTACGTCACTTCGAACTACGGGTCGCTACATAATCTGGACTCAAAGACGGTCTCCCATCCAACTATTCTCCAGACCCAATGTCGCTTAACTTCGCTGAACGACGGAAAGCGGTGTTACGACATTGGCCACGAGATGGCGCATATAAGTAACGATATCGAATTTTATGTACTTTATCTAAAGTACTGCCAAATATGAGTCAATAAGAATTAACTTTCAGGGTAAAAGTTACTTACATACATTATACGGCCTACATCGTTGCCAATGTCGTAACACCGCTTCCTGTCGATCAGCGAAGTTAAGCCATATTCCATAGGTCCGGAGAATGGTTGGATGGGAGACCATCCTCCTTGTCCAGATTATGTAACGACCCGTGGTTCGGATCCCACGTTGTTTAGCTTCACTTACACAATTCGACAAGAAACCCTAATTTTAATTTAATTAAAAAACTCTACCAGCGATTCATAATAATTTTTCAAAAGTACTTAGGGGCCGTTCAAAAATACTTAACGCTAATTTTTGCTAAAACTTGACATCCCCACCCCCCTTGTAACGTTCCGTAACGCTAGACCAGACACCCACTAAGATGTTATGTAACCCCTAATAGGGGGTGTCTGGTCTAGCGTTGTTACGGAACGTTATAAGGGGGTGGGGGATGTCAAGTTTTAGCAAAACTAGCATTACGTAATTTTTGAACGGCCTCTTAGGTCACAATTTATTGGATCTTGAGGTATATGAAAACTATTTTAAATTAATTTCTGTATATTGTCATTTCAGAGAAAGACCATCTTATCCGAACGTGTGAGATAAACATTTTTAAAACTAAATATTATATGTACTAAAGTGTGTAAAATGTAATATTTTGTAATAGGAAGTACTGTAATTATACTGTATGGAAATTATATTACTTATCAATGTTAAATGTACAAAAGTTTAGTACAAATATCATTAAAATAAATAGTTAATGTATGAATGTAATGTAATATTTCACTTATTTTTTTATAATAATTTGAGACAAAATTTTAAAAAAATAATTAACTAACACTGAAAACAAGGTTTTTGGTTCCTGAACCAAAATAGATGGTCCCTATGTATATTCTTGCACTGAACCCGAATCTGCTTTTAGAATTGTTCTATCACGTATAGATTTTGAGATATGACAGTTTCAGCTATATTGATTAACTGCAATTTCGATAAACAAATTGCCCTTCATGAATTATACTAGTTTAGCATTCCTATGACAACCTATGTATAGATTCTATCTTGCGACTGATGGCATCTTTTCACCAATGAAGTGGTGAATACCACTACCTACATACGTAAGTTATATCAGTGCCCATCAATATGTCGCAATGATGGGGTAAGGCAGATTTCCTTAGTGCAAAATATATACAAGCTCTTACATTCAGTGGTAGCAAAAATAATAATGAATTGATAAACAGTGATGGCGATAGAGAGTTTTCAATTGAAAATGCTGCTTTGAATGATTTTTTGAGCGGAAGAAAAGGTTAAATATATTTAAGAATTCTAAAAACAGATTCGGAGTCAGTGCAAAAAAATACATAAGGACCATCTATTTTGGTTCAGGAACCAAAAACCTTGTTTGGATGTATATTCTAAATATTAAAACGAAAAACTTGTTAGCAGATGTATAAATGGTTTAATGCATCTAAATATCTAGTTACTTTTTATATACATATATATATATTTATATAGTTACCTTTTTTCATCTATTTTTTTATAGTTACCTTTAATTAATGTTACTTTCATTTTTTTGCAGGTCATTGTGAAATAAGTGCTTGGAATATTGACGGATTACCTAAAATAGTTAAAAAAAACACTGAAGAAAATATTAAGTATATCTCGTAGATGTGTTAATGATGCCGACAATTTTTGCCACATTTGTGGAGAATTTACTGTTAAAAATCGGAAAAGGTGTTTTACTCCTCTTACAAAAAGAGCTTATCATTTGTACTTCGGATACAAGGTAGGAGATCAAGATAAACAATGGGCACCCCATATTTGTTACATTTCATGCGCAAACCGTCTACGACAGTGGATTAAAGGTGCTCGTTCATCTATGTCTTTCGCAATATCAATGATTCGGAGAGAACAACAGGATCACTTAAATGACCGTTATTTCTGTATGACTAAAACATCAGGATTCTCTGCAAAAAAAAAGAAATCCATTCTATATCCTAATTTGACATCGTCAATAAGACCTGTCGCTCATGGTCCAGATCTCCCTGTTCCAGTACTACCCGAAACATATACTGTAGAGGATGAAGAGGTAAGTGCTGAGGCAGGTCCTATTAATGATCCAGATTTCAATCCTTCCACCCTAACTGAGCCACGCATGATCTCTCAAGCGGAGCCCAATGATCTAGTTCGAGATCTAAACCTATCTAAAAATCAAGCTGAGGTACTTGGTTCAAGATTACAAGGGTGGAATCTTTTGGAGTAAAACACAAACATACAGTAAGTCTGTTATGTAACCGAGAAAAAGAATTTGTCCATTTTTTTTCAATGAAAGAAAATCTTTGCTATTGCAATGATGTTAATGCCCTGATGGAAGCATTCGCACACGAACACAAAATTGAAGAATGGCGGTTGTTCATTGATTCATCAAAATTGAATTTGAAAGCTGTTCTGCTACATAATGGGAATATTTTTCCATCAGTTCCCATTGCTCATTCATTTCACCTAAAAGAATCATATGAACATATGGAATATCTTTTAAACAGCATAGAATGCAATGAGTATAACTGGAACATCTGTGGTGACCTAAAAGTTATACCTCTTCTTTTGGGAATGCAGCTGTGGTACACGAAATATTGCTGTTTCTTATGTGAGTGGGACAGCCGTACTAAGTCTAAACATTACATTGTTAGCGATTGGCCAACAAGACAACTAGTAGAAGGTAAAAAAAAAGTTTTGCATAAAAGCCTTGTTGAACCAAAAAATGTTTATCTACCACCTTTGCATATAAAATTAGGACTGATGAAAAATTTTGTGAAAGGTATGGATCGAAACAGCGGAGGATTTCAATACATTAAAGAAAAATTTCCTAAAATCAACGAAGCGAAAATAAAAGAACAAAATATTTATGGGACCCCAAATACGAGCATTGATGAATGATGATGAATTCGATGCAGTTTTAGAAGGAAAAGAAAAAAATGCTTAGGAGTGTTTTAAATCCGTCGCGACCATTTTTTTAGGTAACAACAAAGCACTAAACTACAAAGATTTAGTTAAAAAAATGCTCGTAGCATACCATGCGGTCCTATTCAAAGGAGTGACATAACGAAGGAGTGACATAACAAAGGAGTGACAAATCGGAGATAAAATTCAAAGGAGTGACACGAAAATACCAACAAAGAAGAAGAAAGAACAAATCCAGAGGGAAGAGAGGCTTGCAACTGTTAGGTTAGGTAAGGTTAGGCTAGGTTAGGTTAGGTTAGGTTTCTAGTTTTTGAAATAAAATCTTAATTTTAACAATTCTGTCACTCCTTCGTTACGGTATTTATGTCACTCCTTTGTTATGTCACTCCTTTGAAATGTCACTCCTTCGATACAGACCCATACCATGAAATGGGGTGTAGCATGTCCTTAAAGATTCACTTCCTCCACTCTCATTTAGACTTCTTTCCTGAGAATTTGGGAGTTGTGAGTGATGAGCAAGGTGAGCGCTTCCATCAGGATATTTTAAAGTTGGAAAAACGGTACCCAGGGCAGATGGAACCCTAATATGTTAGCTGATTACTGTTGGTCATTGTTAAAAGAAGCTCCTCGTATATCATACAAGCGAAAATATTCCACTAAATCATTTCAGTAGCTTCCTGTTTATGTTTATTTAGCCGTGTTTGTATAATAAAATAAATTGCTTATACTGGGTGATCCAGATAAATGGGACCCATAAAAAAAAGCCAAATATTCTTAATATTTAATTCCTTTCATAAAAACTATATATCATTCGAAAGAGTAGAGTTACAAGTTTATTATGAAATATTTATTTTTTTAAAATGACTCCTTTCAAATGTGCTCCATTAGTTGCCAAGCATTCCAGTGTTCTCGCTTGTAAGTTCTGCATCACTTTTGCAAGAGTGTGCGGTGGTGGTATGGCCTGTATCTCATTTGTGATGGCGGCCTTCAATTCTTGCAAGGTCGTTGGGTTATTTCTGTAGACCCTACTCTTTAAATATCCCCAGAGATAATAATCTAAGGAGAAAAATCCGGAGACCTTGCGGGCCATTCAACGTCTCCAAATCTTGAGATTAACTCGCCCGGAAACGTTTGACGCAAAACTGCCATGCAGTTCCTCGTGGTATGGCAGGTAGCTCCGTCTTGTTGGAACCAGTGGTTTTCTAGACAAAGATCTCTTAATTTAGGAATAAGGAAATCGGTCAACATTTTTTCGTAGCGATCACCATTTACAGTGACCGTGTTTCCGGTGGAATCCTCGAAAAAGTACGGCCCTATGATCTGAGATGCAGTAAGACCACACCAAACAGTTACACGCTGACTATGCAACGGGACTTCGGTAATATTCAATCGATTTTCTGTTGCCCAGAAACGACAATTTTGTTTGTTTACAGTTCCATTCAAGTGAAAATGGGCTTCGTCTAACATAATCAAAGTTGCTAGAAAATTGGTGGTGTCATTTACCTTCTGTTGGATCCATTGACAGAATTGTCGTCTTCGTGCGAAATCTCCATCGTTTAGTTGTTGCACTGTTTGAATTTTATATGGAAAGAGCATTAAATTTTGCTTGAATATACGGTGTGTTGTTGTTCCATATCCAACTCCTAACAGCTGAGAAGCACGTCTGATGCTTATGTTAGGATTATCCTGTACAATTTCATGAGTTCTGTTAATGATCTCGTCTATCCTTGCTGTGCGCACTCTTCCAGTTGGTTTTCTTTTTCCAATGCTGCCAGTTCGGGAAAAATTTTTGACACACCGACGGATTACTTTCTTAGAAGGTGATTTTGACATCTGAAAATTTGTCTTGAAAGATCTTTGAGCTGAAACTACACTTCTTCCATGCTCATAATATTGCTCAGTTATGAAACGCAGCTGTTCCACAGTCCATGCAGTCATCTTGAAGGGTTAGTTTTAACTAACACTTTTATTTTGTATCTTGTATTGTATTGTCAAAACCTATACAATCCTGTACAAACTTGTAACTATCCTCTTTCGAATGATGCGTATGATTTTATAAAAGGACTTATACTTTAAGAGTTACAGGGGTTTCTTTTGGGTCCCATTTCTCTGGATCACCCTTTACTTGTATAAAACTGCATTTTTCTCGAGACTTCTACGTGATAGAAAAATTCTGAAAACAGATTCGAAATTAGCGTGAAAAATTCATTTAGGATCAGCTATGTTTATGCAGGAACCAGAAAAGAACGTTAAGTTTTGTTAATCAATGTAAATTTTCTTTCACGAAGGAAAACTGGGGTTCAGAACAAAGTAAATAAGAGACTTCTAAGTCTCAGTGTACCTTTCTGACGTTGGATTTCTCTTCGTAAAATATTTCAGTCCTCGGAGCCGAAAAGCAGAAAGCTTTTTCCTAAGTTATACTTAGTAGTGGCCTTTGACCGTTAGGCCGATCGCGAGAGTATTGTGACTTCAGAATCGTGCTACTCGCGATGGTCACAAGGTTCATCGTGGGTAGAGGCTGGCAGGTTTTGGTGACTACATTATTCTTTCAGATAGTTGAGTCAGCTGCCTGTAATAGCTACGACCCTTGCCCACGTCCTGCGTCAGATACAAGAATAGGCTAATTGCGATGATTACAACACCTTCTGATCAGTCTTTTCATAACTTAACTGTGGCATTCTCTTATTAGGAGTTAATGATTTACAATCTTGAAGTTACGAAAATTGACTGTTTCTAAATATTATTATTTTTAGTAAGTTTTTTAAATATTATTATTATTATTATCATTATTATTATTATTGTTATTATTATTGTTATGGTTGTTATTAATCTATTTTCTATTTAATATTTATTAATGTTATTATCTATTAATTTACTTCACTCAGCTGACCTATTAATGAGTAATTTGACTCAAAGTTCAACGAGCGTTGTAGAAGCGTGAAGTGTCGCTTACGACCTTTATAATTAAATTTATTAATAAACTTATCAATAAAATAATTTGAGATTTTTTAATTAACTTAACTTAACTTAACTTAACTTATTCATATTAATTAGCTTCAGTGGGATAAAATTATATAATTTTCTAGTCTTATTTTTTAGGACACACGCACAGACACACAGATACACAGACAGATATATATATAGGGTGAACCAAATGTAGGTGGACAGTAAATGATAACGTTTATTTTGAGAATACATATTTAATTTTTTGTATACTATAATACAAAATAAAATTTAAATAAATTTAGTTATAATATTTTAATATAATAAAACACAAACATCATAGTTATAATGAACACCATAGTTATAATATAATATAACACAAACCGTATTCAACCTACTGTCCACCTACTTTTGGTTCACCGTGTATATATATATATATATATATATATATATATAATATATGTGTGTGTGTGTGTGTGTGTGTGTGTGTGTGTATGTGTGCATATGTGCATATACTATACATATTCACGAGGTAGCTGAACCCACAATTCATTGCAATACACCAGAGAACGAAAATTCATTTTATATTCCATTTTTACTTATTTCACTTCTCGCGAGCTGTAATCACCCCCATGAGAAGTTAATACACCTCGAAGGGTCTTTGCACGAGAACTCACTAACGAAATAAACTAGGATTTATTTTCATGGATCCAGAATTTAGCTTACTCTTACTGAGAATACAGGAATGAATCGCAATCTACAGGTGTTTCAGGTCGACCCTAGAAACATGGAAATTGGCGGAATTTGTAGTTTGTAACTGATATTTGGTATTTGAAGTTTGTCATAGTAATTCCGCCAATTCCCATATTTCTAGGGTCGATCTGAAACACCCTTTATTTAGCTTTTTAAATATATAATTTACTGCAGGCTTTATCGCGACAGGTTAATTTTTTTTCTTGTGAAAAAGCTTAATATATATTACTGTGTGTGTGAAGTAATTGTTTGAGGTAATTTTATATACACGACTTACTCGGGCTGTATTGGCTTGACTATAATAAATTTTGATTACGGTAATAAGTGTTTTACGATGACATTAAAAATCTTTTAAAATTTAAAAGCCAGGTACTCGCATTAATTTGAGGTTAAAGGGCAGAACGTTTCGGTTGTTACCTGACAATTTTCTCACATTCTAAAAAAAATAAAAATTTAAAATTAAAATTAATGATTACTGAACCAACACTTATAGGAAGTTAATAGATTAAAATTGTGGGTTTTAATTTTTTTAATTTGTAAATAACAAGCCATTGTTAGAATGTAAACAGAAACCGTTAAAACCTTCCAGTCAAAGTACTTCGGAGTACTTTCTGCATAATTTTAATACTCAAAATAATAGGTCCCCTTTCTGGTATAACTTATTTGTATATAGGATTAAAAAAAAAAAAAAAACATGCAGTAAGTTCCCTGTTAGTGTCTATGCGGTCCCCAATTTAGAAATTAATTCTGCGAGGAACTTTTCCTCAGCCTATTTTGAGATGTAACGAGGAACCAAATGGCTTAGAAATTACATGTTATATACAGAACCTTATTGCTTACAGTGCAATGTTAACTTTTAACATTTTCTCTTTAAATCCGATGCTGAATTCTGAATTCTTCATTTTATGAAATATGATGACAAGTTTTTAGAATTTCGCCAATAATAAATAAATAAAAATATTACGCAATTATTTGTCAATAAATCCAATATTCCTGAAAAAGTTTTGTAATATTTGAGGTCATAAAGATTATTATAAATCTATAAAGTGTAGAACGTATTATTAATGAATTTATATATACACAGGGTGTCCCCTAAGTTTAGAAAAGTAATACATTACAACTTAAACAAATGTTCAAATTGATGTCTTGTTTTGGGACCTTTTTTTTTTTTGTTGCAGGTAGAATAACACGCATTGGCTAATACAGAAATGGGTTACATTCGTGAGAAAAAGGCGGAGGCCTGCAACAAAAAAAAAGGTCCAAAAACAAGACACCAATTTGAACATTTGTTTTAGTTCTAATGTATTACGTTTCTAAACCTAATTTAAAATAAATTTTATTATGAGACCGGACTTATGGGACACCCTGTATATATTAAAAGCTAAAGTGTGATTACAAAGGAAGAAATTCAATAATAACGTCAATAAAAAATGTTCAAATTTATTGTAGTAACTAAGGGAGTGCCAAAGTTCAATAAGGTACGTTTCTTCGATTAGCATCATAGATATACCCATATACCCAGATAATCAGATATATAACCAGATAACACAGGTAACCCAGATAATCAGATATATGACCAGATAACTCAGGTAACCCAGATAATCAGATTGTATGACCATACAATTATTAGTGGTGCACCGATTAATCGGTATCGGCACTTTCCATGCCGATTAATCGGCATTTTACCGATTAATCTGCCATGCAAGGTATTTTCCTAATATCGGCATGCCAGGTGCCGATGCCGATTAATCGGTGCACCACTAACAATTATACGATAATGAAGCACCCTTAGTTGAACGAACGATGACTGGAAAATTAATTTTGGGCATGTAAAATCTGTCACAAAAGTCGCGATACAATTGTCCACACCTACCTGACAACCCAGTTTACCCAGTCTTTTAAAACCGGTGGTACTTATATGCGGGAATGTTATTATTGAGATCATCCCCTATCCCACTTCTCTTACCCAATAAATGCCAACTCAGTATGATATAGATATACCCACCATTCTCTCACTTCTCTTACCCAATAATGCCAATTCAGTATGATATAGATATACCCCCATTCTTTCACTTCAAAGCTCTAACACACGAATTTGGTGTATTCATTCTTTGAGTGAGTTTCGCGCGGAATCTTCGTTTGTGTATATATATATATATATATATATATATATATATATATATATATATATATATATATATATATATATATATGTCGAACTTTCCTGTTGCATTTTTTTCAGTTACTGTTAGTTGTGGTTGGCTAGAGAAGAGAGAGAGAGGAGTGTACCCTCTGGGTGTGTATTCACCATATTTCAATTTCAGATGCCTTCTTCTGGAATAATTTTATGTTATCTTCGTTATCTCCAAAGAGTTGGCAGACATACGCAGGACAGACATCCAATTACAGAAAACACGCTCACACACTTGCTTGCCTTGTTAATATGTCTAAGAATAGAGTACAAAAATAGGAACACATAATTTCATAATTGTAGAAGCACAATTTCATAATGAACAATAAAAAAAAATGTAGTTGTGTTTATACTGGTCATGTTTCTTTTTTTTTCTCTTTTTTCTCTTGGGTGGTTGGATGCACGTGACGGGTGAGGGCATGGTGTGGAAAATCTGATTTCTGTTCTTAATTCCTGTTTCCATCCATTTCCTGTAGAAGAATTTCGTCACTTTGCCGGCGTGATGGCTTTGCGCGTATTTGGTTGTAGACATGGAGAATTTAAGCTTTGCCTCGGTAAGTAGAACTGTAAATATTTTGTATAAAATCAAAACCATATGTTCGAGTTTTTGTGATGATCTCAAGTGGTTGATGCGCGATCGGCACAAGTATATTATTGGTTAGTTTATACAGTGATGCTATCTAGTGTACGATCCCTATGTGCGCCTAGCGTAATTGTACAGCAAACTTATATATTCTCCTCTTTCCTGTAAAATTTCCTTGGCTACTTTTCCAGAACCAAGGTATTTTCTTTAACCTTTTTCCGTACCGGGAGGGAGCGGAGGGTGGGAGGAGAACCTTATGATTTTCTATTCAGTTTTCTACTACTGTTAGAATAGTTAAAAAAAGAACCAGTAGAATAACAGGAACCTCCCCGAGTGGACCGAAAGGTCTTTGAGGCTTCCTCTTGTCCTTGTAACTCCTTGTTAGTGGGTAAATCTGATGCCACACTTTTCTAATAATACTCTCTCTCTCTCTCTCTCTCTCTCTCTCTCTCTCTCTCTCTCTCTCACACACACACACACACACACACACACACACACACACGCAAAAACGTGCTCGCAGGTACGTCTTTTTACAATTTTTAAATATATTTGCTCTGAAGGAAACAAAGCAATTTTGCTTCTAAAATATGACTATTTTCCATCAAGTCTTCTTCATAAAATTCAAATTAAAAATGTTCTCTGCAGACAAAGCAAGGCAGCAAGAGAGAGAGAGAGAGAGAGAGAGAGAGAGAGAGAGAGAGAGTACAGAAAGGGGCATGAAATGCCATTAATATAAATGGACTTATAATTGCATCAATAACTCCAAAATTGCTCTTCACTCAAACGACCCATTATTCGTTAATATCGTCAGTCTTTCGCTCTTTACTGCTTGATTACCTGATGTCCTTATGTATAAAGGACTTAATGTCTTATTGTCTTACCAGCAATGTCCTCGTGTCCAAAATGGCGTTACGAGAATACCGAATAAATTTCTCTATATCGACGGAACCCACAAATTTAACCATTTTAATGAGTTTACATTTAATATTGTAATGGAGTGTAATTTACAGTGTGCACATTTTTCATGGGGTACATTCCTGATAGGGGGGAGGGGTAAGACCCAAAAGTCAGGACGACATATTATATATATATATATATATTATATATATATATGCCCTGAAAAAGCATGATTCCTATGCGTCCTGCCTTTTGGGTCACTCTTTATACACACCATAACTGGGTTTTTGGATTTGAATCCAAATTCATATATTATTTTGGATGGTTTCGAATTCGGTTTCTAATTAAAAAAATATTCCGGACTCGGAATCGGATTCCAAATTACATTACAGTGCGCTAATGCAGTTATTCTTAACTGCCGGTTTACGGCGGATTTTCCAGAATAAAAAATAAAGTTTGCATAAATAGGACATCGCTGCACTGTTGTTTTAGTATATTGAAATGGCCAGTGATTTGGAATACTTGGAACACTAACCTAAGATTGATCTAGGAACCTTTTACTTCCGCTAAATGAACATCCCCTCTCGAGTTCATCTCCTCCCCAATGTCCCACTATACTACTGCCCCTATAACCGGAGTTAAATTCACTTAAAATAACATTTGATTCTGAGCCCACTAAAGCTCAAAGTTTAAGTACCAAAATATATAAAAATACATAGCAATAATCCACTCAACATTTGTACGTTCTACGTTCAAATTATTGTAATAACTGTAATATTGTAATAACTGTAACAGTGTGATGACTGTAATACTGTAATGACTGTAACATTGTTATAACTGTAACATTTTAATAACTGTAACATTGTGATGACTATAATATTGTAATGACTGTAACATTGTAATAACTGTAATACTGTAATAACTAACACTGTAATGACTAATATTGTAATAATTGTAATATTGTAATAATTGCAACATTGTAATAACTGTAACATTGTGATAACTGTACATTGTAATAATTGTAACATTGTAATAACTGTAACATTGCAATGACTAATATTGTAATAATTGTAATATTGTAATAATTGTAACATTGTAATAACTGTAACATTGTGATAACTGTAACATTGTGATAATTGTAATATTGTAATAACTGTAACATTGCAATGACTAATATTGTAATAATTGTAATATTGTAATAATTGTAACATTGTAATAACTGTAATATTGTGATAACTGTAACATTGTGATAACTGTAACATTGTGATAACTGTAATATTGTAATAATTATCAATCTATTTATCTATTTATTTATCAATCAGTGGAAAAAGACCAAAATAGTAGCAAATTCTTCTTTGCCTGTGTATCTTCCAGACTTGACTCGAACCCCATTGGGTACCCCATTTGGGATAAATTGGTTGTTAAAAACAGAAATGGGAACTTTATTCCATATTTGTGGGATCTTTAAAGAAAACTTGTAAACGAACTCTGGCCAAAAGTTGACCATACAATGATGAAAATATTCAGTGCCACTATACCAAAACGTGTCTCAAACTTTCATTTTAGACTCGTGAAAAAGTGCTCCATAATCAGATACTTTTTTTTCTTAGTTTATCAACACTATTATTGTATTTATACACTGTGTCATATACAGAGAAGGCTGACAAAAATAAATAGACACCTTTTTTTTTTTTTCAATTTTTTTTTTATTTAATTGTAGAAGTCAATAAATATTATAACACATTTATTGAATCAATAAATGGAAAGGCGAAAAGAACACGATTTTTAAATATATTTATTCGATTAATTTATTATTTACTGACTTATACAATCAAATAAAAAATAATTTGGGAAAAGAAAATATTATAAAGGTGTCTATTTACTTTTTGTCAACACTTTGTTGGACGTTTAGTTTTCATACAAACACACTCATGTTATATATATATATATATATATATACAGAGCTGGGCACTTGCGGCATATTTTGCGGTACTGCGGTACTGCGGTACTACCGCACTACCAAACCGGTACCAAACCGGTACGCGGAAATTTGAATGCGGTAGCGGTACTGCGGTACTTTCAGCGATCCTTTGCGGTACTGCGTTATGCGGTCCCGGTTTGGTAGTGCGGTAGTACCGCAGTACCGCAGTACCGCAAAATATGCCGCAAGTGCCCAGCTCTGTATATATATATATATATATATATATATATATAAACAGATTTTTGTGGTCGGTCAAGTTATAATGTTATGTTATAATGTTTCAGACCAACAAAGACCCTAGGATCCACTCATGGCTGGTCTACCTAACTGTGTTCATGTATTGTGTATGTCCTCCGTGGTGGCGGAGGGGACCTACAATTTTACATGGGTTCCGAACCACAAGAACATAAGAAATTTATGCAAAAACCGCCGGTAAATCGGCAACGACCAATCTTCACGAAACCAAATAATTATCAATCCAAAACCAATCAATTATCGATCCAAAAGCAAAGACAGAATCTCCGATCCAGAGGACCAAGTCACAACAGACCACCATCCACAAATATGTTACACTCTATATCTATTTATAAAGGACATGCAAATATATCGGATCCAAAGAATCCAGTCAATTTCATTACGGTATCCATCAAGTCACGGTCCATATCGATAGCGGACCAAGTCAAAATTTACAATCATATACATTACAATATATACACTTACGAGAAAAAGAGTAGGTGTGGCTGTAAAGACTGTACAGTAATGTAAAAATGTGTGTGCACCCATTTTGGGTCTCCCATTTAAAGGTGTTTGTGGGGCAAGTGAAGATCATGAGTTTTTCAATACCTCACAGTACTATGGGGGGCACCGCTCGGCAGAGGAATCTCTTTAATGGGGTGTGTAAGGACAGAGAGTATCCCCTAACCCAAGACGCTGCCTCCCTATATCCCACAACACTTGTGTTGAGCTGTGGGATCTATCCCCAGAAAGCCTTAATTTTACTACCTTAAACTATACCCTTTCTATCAACATATGCGTCTAATCGATTTTTAAACATGTTTATAGACGTGCTACTAATTACTTGTACCGGCAAACTATTCCAGCTATTTACTATTCTATACGTAAAAAAGTTTTTCGCAACTGCTGTCTCGAACCTTCTACTTGTCAACTTACACCCGTTATTTCTAGTCCTATTATATTGAGATATTTCGAAAAAGCTATCTCTATCTACGTTATCGAACCCATTCATAATTTTGAAAACCTGGATTAGATCACCCCTTAACCTCCTGGTCTCGAGTGTTGTCAATTTTAACTCCTTAAGCCTATCCTCGTACGACTTTGACCTAAGCGACGGAATCATCTTAGTTGCTCGTCTTTGAACTCTTTCGATTTTGTCTATATCTTTGCGCATATACGGATTCCAAAATTGGACCGCGTACTCCAAATGGGGTCTAACTAATGATTTATAAAATGGAACTATAATATCGCGCGATTTGTACTCAAAATTTCGAGCTATAAAACCTAACACTTTGTTCGCCTTATTGACCGCTGCTGTACTTTGTTTCGCTACTTTTAAATCACCAGTGACTATAACTCCTAAATCTTTTTCCTGCCTTTCTTTCAGCAAATTCATTAATTAAATCCTCCAAGTTAATATTTCGAGCTTTCTTGTTTTCAATTGATATAATTGAGAGTCCACTTAATCTTTTTTCATTCATAGAGTTTCGAAGATAGTTCTTTATTAGTTTAAGTTTTGAAAACGATCTCTCTGCACTTGAAACTGTCACAGGAATTGTGAGGAACAATATTATGGCAGTCACAACTTCGGGAACCACAGTCATTGAGGATAAAGATACAAGACTTCATAAGAGAGCAAAGGACATTTTAACAAATCTTAAGGGTAGATGATACGACAAAAGTTAATTCTTCAAAAGAGAAAGAAAGACGAGGTAAAAAATTTAAAAAAAAAACCAAAAAAAAAAACCAGTAAAGTCAGTCTTTTTGGCGCGAATGATACGAAGCAATACGAAGGACACCAAATAGCAATAGACCGGCTGGTCCCTACGAGGCTGTCTGTTTAAGAAGGAGGGTTAAAAGAAGGAAGAAAATTTGAAGAAGGAAGAAATTTTAAAGAAGGAAGAAAATTTAAAGAGAACTGAAAGTTTCAAAGCAAAACAGGGAAAAGATGAAGTGAAAATTTTAAAGGACAGAGTATAATAATACTGTACAGAAAATAACAACCTTTAAAGTTCTTCTTTCGAATGATGTACAAAATATTTTACCATAGTTTGCTATCTCTCGCATAAAAAAATCTGGGAAACGCCGGTAGGAGATAAGAGAGCGCTCAATACACTTTCCGCGAGGGCAAAGAAGTGTTTTTTTAGGAATTTAAAAGCCACAATTTACCTTAAAAGGTAAGGTAAGATTACTGAATGTTCCCGAAATGTTTATAAAAACTTTATAAACTTTAAGTAAATGGAATAAATCACCATTTTTTTTTTAGGGGGGAGGAGTGCATGTAATCAGGAACGGAGCAAGAGTGTCACGGGCCCCGGGGCAAAACTTATTTACGGGCCCCCTAACAAAATTTTTATTATACATTTATATTGCTTTTCTTTGCATTATTTATTTCGCATATATTAGTGGTGCACCGATTAATCGGTATCGGCACCTTGCATGCCGATTAATCGGCCATGCAAGGTATTTTTCTAATATCGGCATGGCCGATTAATCGGCATGCCAGGTGCCGATACCGATTAATCGGTGCACCACTAGCATATATTTAAGAATTATGATACTACTTGTACGCATGGAGGCATAGAAGGCAAAACATTATGCAAAATATTGAGCTTTAAAAAGGATACCGTGAAATAAAAGTTTACTTACGACAACATCAGAACTTGACTTTTCTTGCCTTTCTTTCAGCAAATTCATTAATTAAATCCTCCAAGTTAATATTTTCAGCTTTCTTGTTTTCATTTGATATAATTGAGAGTCCACTTAATCTTTTTTCATTCATAGAATTTCGAAGATAGTTCTTTAGTTTAAGTTTTGAAAACGATCTCTCTGCACTTGAAACTGTCACAGGAATTGTGAGGAACAATGTTATGGCAGTCACAACTTCGGGAAAACTTGAGCGCAAAGTACTGTTGTCTTTAATTAAAAATGAATATAGCTCATGGATTGTCGTCATTTTTTCAATGTCTGTTTTTAAGCACATTCGAAAAGAGAGTAATTGACTTGGAAATCTGGGGGAAATATCATTTTTATATTTATTTACTAGCTTTGTTGCTCTCTCACATAACTTCTCATCACTTGTTGAAACGACCCGGGGCCCCCCAAAGGCCCGGGCCCCGGGGCACTGCCCCGCCTGTCCCTAGCTAGCTCCGCCCCTGTGCATG
This sequence comes from Bathynomus jamesi, assembly GCA_023014485.1. Taxonomy (NCBI): domain Eukaryota; kingdom Metazoa; phylum Arthropoda; class Malacostraca; order Isopoda; family Cirolanidae; genus Bathynomus; species Bathynomus jamesi. The sequence continues at coordinate 58,991 of JAJOZX010006540.1, forward strand.
TTCCCCTTCACTCACGTTAGGGCCTCTTGCTCAACTTCAGAGCAACAGCTGGAAATCTAATGATAACTCACCTGCCTTGACAAGTGGCATGTGTCTCAAGGTTGCCAAACTGGGCACTCTAACTCGCGTGCTGCACAAAAGTTTGCGTTAGCATGTGTAGATCTTTTTATTATGTACTTATTTATTTATTTACAAATATATATATATATATATATATATATATATATATATATATATATATATATATATAGTTTTCACAGATAAGTGTAATTTCATTACTAAATACAGATACTGTATACAGTTGTAAACAGCCTTCAGCAAGTGTGCACGAGGCTTTACAGGCCGAAATCTAGTAATTAGCAATTATTAGTAATTATAATTACAAAATAGATACAATTTCAAGATTTTTATAAATTTTTATAATGAGATCGTGTCGTCTGTCGGAGGGTCCAGATTTTTTGTTGTAACAGTTGTCGTGATGTTTCCTAAACAGAGACACATCAAGTGTGAATTATGGCGTATACCACTCATCGGAAAAGAAAATTCACCCTTTAAAAGAAGATTGCAATGAAGGACCCCAGTATTCAAGAAGTCAAAATTTTGTAAATTAAATGTGTTTAACACCTTAAAGAACTTGTACTCCGATAATATATATATATATATATATATATATATATATATATATATATATATATATATATATATATATATAGGTGTGTGTCGCTTACATCTCATCTCCCTAAAATATTTGAAAGAATAGTTAGACAGAAAATATATGACTTTTTGGAAACTCAGAAAAAATTCAATGATAACCAACATGGATTTCGGTCAGGCAGATCATGCCTCTCACAACTAATGGAACACTACAACAACATTATTGATGCACTGAAAAGTATCAAGTGTGATCATGGAATCATAATACATAAACTGAAATATATGGGAATAACAGGAAAAGTAAGGAAATGGATATATAATTTCCTTAATGAGCGGCCACAAGTCGTTACAGTACACGGAATATCTTCATCAGAATCAGAGTCCTCAGCTCAGTACCACAAGGAACAGTATTAGCTCCACTACTCTTTATAATCATGCTAACTGACATAGATGAGGACGTTAACAGAGACAGCACAGTAACATCCTTTGCCGATGACACAAAGATCAGTAGAAAAATAAGAAACCCAGAAGATATAGGATCTCTACAAACAGACATGAACAGAATCTACAAGTGGACGGAAGACAACAATATGAAGTTTAACACTGAGAAATTTCAAGTGTTACGGTACGGAAAAAGGGAGGACCTAAAATCCATGGAATATTATACCCCAAATGGACAAAATATTCAGAGAAATTCTAAAGCAAAAGATTTAGGAGTTGTAATGACTGACGATGCGAAATTTGAAACACAAAATAAGATAGCAGTAAACAGAGCAAAGAAAATAACTGAGCAGATACTGAGAACCTTTAAACGAAGGGATAGGAATATAATGATTCCTCTACTGAAAACACTGATCATACCCAAAGTGGAATACTGCTCGGTCCTAACATGCCCATATAAAAAAGAAGACATTAGACAACGAGAAGGGATTCAGAGAAGCTTCACAGCCAAGATCAATGGGTGCAAAGAACTAAATTACTGGAAAAGGTTACGCGAATTAAACTTATATTCACTGGAAAGGAGAAGAGAGAGATACACCATTATTTACACTTGGAAAAATAATGGAGAAACTAGTCCCTAATCTTACTCTGAACCCTGTAACTCCCCAAACAACAGTGGAAAGTAGAAAAGGAAGACTGTGTCGTGTTCTCAAATTAAAGGCTAGACAGGGAACATCCTTAACCCTGAAAGAAAATAGTTTTGTTGTGAGAGGACCAAAACTGTTTAATCAGTTGCCCAAAGACCTAAAGAACACGAGTGGCGTTGCGGTGGACATCTTCAAAAGAAGATTAGACGCCTGGCTCAGAACAATCCCCGATGAGTCGGGAGTACCTGGCTATGTGAGGTGGAGAGTACAAGAAATCAACTCACTACTTCACCAGGCCAACTCGGAGGAGGGGAGACAAGCTTGACCTTCGTGAAATGATAAATCATCGCACGGAACATTTGAAAGGTTGAAAAGTACATATATATATAATTATATATATATATATATATATATATATAGAGAGAGAGAGAGAGAGAGAGAGAGAGAGAGAGAGAGAGAGAGAGAGAGAGAGAGAGAGAGATTCAATTTCGAGGGAGGAAAAAGTAAAACTTTGAAACAATGGACAACGGATTCTTTTCCTGCAGTTAAAAAAAACTAACTTTGGGGACATCGCAGAGAAAAGGTCGAATTGTTTTTGTTTTTTTACTTTCTCTTTTTAAAGTTATTTCTTTGGAGTTTTTCCAGTTATTTTTTCTTTATTATTATTATTATTATTAGTAGTAGTAGTAGTAGTATTATTAGTAGTATTTATTTCCACTTTTATTTGTATTAATTTTTAGTTTTGTGTTTTATCATTTTATAAATATATATATATATATAGGGAGAGAGAGATAGACAGACAAACAGACAGAAAGAGAGACGGACAGACAGACAGACAGAGACAGAAAGAGAGACGGACAGACAGACAGACAGACAGAGACAGAGAGAGACAAAGACAGCAAGAGAGAATATTTTCCAAGTTGATAAAAAAAATGTTCATTATTGTTCTAAGATTGTCAATTTACTCAAAAGCACTTAAGAGATAAAAGAGGTTGACAATGACCTTCGTCTAATAAGAAATCATGAAAAAAAAATGGCGTCTTTGGTATTTTTATTTTGGTCTTGTAGCCATGTATATATATATATTTTTATTTTTAATGTTAATTTTTTTTTAAAATTTAAATTCAAATACTGGAATGACTTGACGAAAAATTGCTACGGTCTTTGTTCGAAACGTCTCTCTCTCTCTCTTCTCTCTCTCTCTCTCTCTCTCTCTCTCTATCTCTCTCTCTCGTTTGACCTCACTGATTTCCTACGAACGCATACTTTGGATCCCGCTGTGACACCGAGTTATTCCCAGGCTTTTGGAAACCTGAGCTTGTGTTTGTGGTTTAAATTCAACGGTAATCATGTTCGGGGTTGTTTAACCCCTTCCTTAACATCTGAAGAGGTTATTGACGGAGGAGGGATATGGAGCTACACCTTTACATGGGATATGAACCCAAGGGAGACCCAGAGGAGCACAGCCTGGCATTTTACCACCAAACCAGAAATAAAATTAAATACTAAATTTAGGTTAGACGCGAAATTACTTGATTGTGGTACTCTGGAAAGTGGGTCTGATATCGTTAACACTGTTAATCTTTCGTTAATGATTGTTAACTTAACGTAACTTTGTCTGTTCTTTAATTCCACGCCGTTAAATTGTAGCAATCAATATCGCACTTTGGCTAACGAAAGTAAAGGCAAAGATTGGCTTTTCTCTTCTCCAAAATACATTTTGTTCTGCTCTAAAGTTAATGGTTGACATCATTTTAAGTCACTTCTGTAACTTAAAATGATATCACCCATTAACTTCTGTAACTTAAAATGATATCACCCATTAACTTCTGTAACTTAAAATGATATCATCCATTAACTTCTGTAACTTAAAATGATATCATCCATTAACCTTTGTAACTTAAAATGATATCATCCATTAACTTCTGTAACTTAAAATGATATCACCCATTAACTTCTGTAACTTAAAATGATATCATCCATTAACCTCTGTAACTTAAAATGATATCATCCATTAACTTCTGTAACTTAAAATGATATCATCCATTAACTTCTGTAACTTAAAATGATATCACCCATTAACTTCTGTAACTTAAAATGATATCATCCATTAACTTCTGTAACTTAAAATGATATCACTCATTAACTTTTGTAACTTAAAATTATATAACCCATTAACTTCTGTAACTTAAAATGATATCACCCATTAACTTTTGTAACTTAAAATGATATAACCCATTAACTTCTGTAACTTAAAATGATATCACCCATTAACTTCTGTAACTTAAAATGATATCATCCATTAACTTCTGTAACTTAAAATGATATCACCCATTAACTTTTGTAACTTAAAATGATATAACCCATTAACTTCTGTAACTTAAAATGATATCACCCATTAACTTCTGTAACTTAAAATGATATCACCCATTAACTTCCGTAACTTAAAATGATATCACCCATTAACTTCTGTAACTTAAAATGATATCACCCATTAACTTCTGTAACTTAAAATGATATCACCCATTAACTTTTGTAACTTAAAATTATATCATCCATTAACTTCTGTAACTTAAAATGATATCACCCATTAACTTTTGTAACTTAAAATGATATAACCCATTAACTTCTGTAACTTAAAATGATATCACCCATTAACTTCTGTAACTTAACATTTAACAGTAAACATTCTGTAAAGTGAAAGAAAGAAATTACGAGAATATAAAGGGAACTTGGAAATAATGTAAAGTGAGTGAATGGAATCTAGCCTCCCTTCTATGGCCAGTGTGATTAGACAGTTGGCCACTACATCATGGCTTTTGTTCGAACGATATCGAAGAATAGCATAGGCCAGATATAAAAACTGTCAAATTATAAGAGCAAGTTCGCAAAAATGGTCCAACAATTGTTGTACCCCATATGCCACACTACACCATATGGGATATATGGGGTACAACAATTGTTGTACCATGTTTCTTTCGTGGTCAAACATGTTGAACATATGTTAAAAATAATATAAGTAGACATTCTAGTTTTTATTATTCCTATGGTTCCACTTAAACGGACTACCCTGACCATATTTACAGTTTTATGTACAGGGTGTCCCGTAAGTCTGGACCCATAGGGAAAAATAATAAAATTACAAAATAGTCCAAAAATTTATTACATAATCTGTTCAAAGTGTCCGCCGTTGTGTCGCACACATAGTTGAAGACGCAATCTCCACTGCGACAGCACTTTCTGAATCACAGTCGCAGAAATTTCTTGACACGCCTCCACAATGCGTGCTTTAAGGTGGAAAATGTTCTGAAGTTTGACCTCGTACACTTTGGCTTTCAAGTGGCCCCACAAATAAAACTCCAGCGGAGTAAGATCATAATAAAAAAATAATAAAAATAATAATAAAAAAAATATATATATATATTATAAATACATTTTTGGACTATTTTGTAATTTTATTATTTTTCCCTATGGGTCCAGACTTACGGGACACCCTGTACATTAATATTTAAAACTTTTTAATACAGACTAATATTTAGCATAATATTAACCTAGAGTAATATTTATAAATAACATCTATCAAAGCTAATATTAAGGAGTAATACTTATCTAAAATAAAATATAAAAAAAATATAAAAAATATAAAAAATATAAAATAATATATAATAAAAATATATTTCTATAATATTTAAAATTATTATTCAGAATAACATTTACAAATATTTACCAAAAAATAATATCTCAAATATTTTTTTGGGGGTTATCCTTTTCTTGGGTTCCTACAACATGGCTTACTTGGCGTAATAGGGTAATCTCCACCAATGCGCCTCGGTGGTGTAGTGGTTAGCGTCACTGACTACGAATCCATCGGCCTCGGGTTCGAGACCCGACGGCAGCCGGCGCGCAGCAAAACCCAGCTGTTCATCCTTCCACACAATACAGAAAGTGGTTGGTAGATAAATGGGTACCCTAGGTGGTTAAGACGCTGGGCTGCTGATGGGGTGTGGTTCGGATTCCACGTTAAACTGTAGGTCTAAGGTGGAGTGAAAAGCTTGACCTTCGTCAGAATGAACAATTCGGGCGGAAGCTAACCAAAGGTTAAAGGTTAAAGGCCCTATGCATAAGTGGGTATATGGGTAGTTAAGTAAAAAAATTCTAATTAAAACAAAAAAAATTCAGGAAATTGGATTAGACTCTAGGTCGTAAATCTGAACATAACTAAATTCTAAAATAAACATAATTAATGTTTAATTAAAACATTTTTTTTT
>JAJOZX010006540.1:70000-175000 GCA_023014485.1 Bathynomus jamesi
TGTGTGTGTGTGTGTAATCATGAAAGGAAGTGAGGCTGTTAACTACGCTTATTCAAAGCATAAAACTAAGTATTTTACTGAAATATTTTGTTTACAGTTTAAAAACAAACTTATTAAAAACTTATTTAATTCCTCTCCCTTCAGTAGTTCATTAATAAGAATAAAAGTCTAAAAATGTTACTATGCCAATGTCACTATGCCAAAATTGTTCAGGATTATCTAAAGGGACGTTTTCCAAATCGCTGGATCGGACGCGGAAGCAACAGACTTGGCCAGCGAGATCACCAGATTTAACCCCTTTAGATTTCTTTGCATGGGGCTTTATCAAATCGCACGTCTATCAGACGAAGATTACGAGTCTTGAAAACTTACGTACACGTATACGAACTGTTGCAGATAACATAACCCCGCAAATGCTCCAGAATGTGTTTAGAAATGCTGCGGTACGATTTGAGCTGTGCAGGGATACTGATGGGCGTCACGTCGAATCCTACTCTTAATTATTTAATAAATGTTACCACTTTATCATTTTATGATTGAATTCCATATAATTTCCAAGTGCTTCACAAAAATAGATCCTGACTTTATGTACACCCTGTATTATGGTTGAAGAATCAACCAAATATAAGGTTAACCATTTGACGTCAGTTCAACTGGTTATTCCAACCATGCGCATTATGACTGCAAAAACCATTAAAGTTTTCTTTACCAGAAAATAATCGTGGTTATTGAGATTTTCGTATGGTTGAATGGAGCATTTGTCTTGGTTGAAAAATAGTTATAACCATGTATTTCGTTCTTGAAACCAACCAAGTTCATGACGTCAATATGGTTAAAAATCATTCATTTGACTCAGTTTTTAAAAATGGGATTTTAGAGAACAATTCAACCAACTGCTACGAGGTTACGAGGTTTACTAGATCGGTATTTAGTAAAACCGGAACAAAATGACCGTAATTTTTTTCTGGTATTAAATGATGACCTTGAATATGTATATAACTAAATATTTTACCGGGTACAAATGCGGTTTATTTATTCGGTTTGCAACAATTTTTATTTATTTACTATGATCAATTGAAAATACCGGAGAGTACCGTGTATCACCAAGTACCGGAGAGTACCGTGAATCACCAAATACCGGAGAATACCGTGTATCACTAAATATCGAAGAGTACTACATAACCTTGATGTGCCTTTCTTCGCTCTTCAACGGTCACAAATGATAGTTCGTTTAAAAAAATGAAAAATATCGCGGCACAATATAACGATACTATGATACACATTAAACCAAGGTGTGTGTGTGTGTGTGTGTGTGTGTGTGTGAAGGAGACAATTAAGACTGTATAAGAAATACGAGAAAAATTGAGCACCAGGGACAGACACATGGAGTGCCACGTTTCTGAAGAAATGTAAAGAGAATATTGGCAAGCCTCTATACTTACTATGTAGGAAAGCACTCGACACAGGACAAATTCCACTCCCCTTAAAGAACACGAACATTGCCCCCCCCCTTATTCAAAGGAGGTAACGGAGCAATGTTTAAGAACTATCGGCCAAGTAATTCGCACCTCCCAAGTTATAAAGTCCTTCGAGCGCGTAATTAGAGGCAAAAATTGCTTACTACCCATCAAAACACGAGATAGTCCAACTAGTTACTGGAACTTATTTATATCTTTGCAAATTAATTTAAAAAGTCAATGTTCATTTTGATACAAATATATGAACGATTTATTACTGATGTTATCTTTGTTCTGGGAATTTGTTTCTGGAACCCAATGCATTGGTTTCGTGCTCATACGATTATTGCTCTTTGTTCAATACTGATAACTTATTGCATTATTTTTTGTTGATTTACGTTAGTAAATGCATAAGGATATCTCTAGAATTGTAATTTACCCTGTGTATATATATATATATATATATATGTGTGTGTGTGTGTGTGTGTATATATATATAATATATATATATATATACACACACACATTCAACTGCAAAGAACACGCAGTATAAATAACGTAAAGAACGACGCTTGTATAGGAGATATTCCGCGCAAGACGAGAGAGAGAGAACGAAACAAATGAAAAAATGAGGTAACCACCTGGGAATCGAACCCGGGATCTTCCGATTGCCGATCAGATGCGATACCGTTACACCATGGGCCTCACTCTTCCAAATGCCATTCCCGGGTGGTTACCTCATTTTTTCATTTGTTTCGTTCTCTCTCTCTCGTCTTGCGCGGAATATCTCCTATACAAGCGTCGTTCTTTACGATATATATATATATATATATATATATATAATCTTAATAATGCCTGTTTTTCATTCTTGATTTAATCAAAAGGAAAATATGATCCTATTAAATTACCTTTATTGTTTAGCAAAATAACATTCAAAATCCACGCAATGTTCACAATCTTTGAGTATAACTTACTTAATATATGTGAAACGTAATTTACTTTCTACAGCGTACGAAATTAGATACCTGGTGGGAGGTTGTGAGGTTTCTAAAAACTAAAAATCAACGAGATTGTGTGTAGAAATACATAATACATAATACATAATACATAATGTATGATACACGATATACATAAAAGCAAGTGTCAAAACTATTTATTTTTAAGGTATCTGTTTATCAAACACGGATGAAAAAGATACTATGTAAAAATAGCATTTCCTCGTGTATTCTCAGCGTCTAACGGGACAGCAGATACAATGAAATGAAAATGCAAGAGGAAGGAAGGAGATTGTGAAGAAAGTCGGGTTCCAATGTGCTGGTAGTCGGGGGAGGATAGTATATGCCGGGTTAGTCACAGTTATGTTGGTCTGAGCGTTGTGCCAGTTTCTGGACCTCCTTGGTTACAATTATACGTTAGCTCAGGTTAGGTAAGGTTATAATTAATCCTTATTTTAGTATCATGGTAAATTATACCAAGGATGTTTTACCTAGGTTATGAAATAACTGTTAAGTAAGACAAGTATAATTTGTTTTGGATCATCTGAAGATCAGGGCCCCCAGCTTTCTTTAGTTAGCCTTATAAGGCTAACTAACGAAAATATCACGACTTAACCTAACCAGTCGCAAGGGCGTACAGTTGACCTAACGACTGGTTAGGTTAAGTCGTGATATTTTCGTTAATTAGCATTATAAGGCTAACTAACGAAGGCTGGAGGCCTGATCTTCAGGTGATCCTTTTTTTTTTGTTAAGATAAAAAAGCACGTGAAAATAGGGAAACACTTCCATCGCCCTTAAAACTGCCTGCTGTGTGTACTTTAGAACCGAAGGGGTAGGAAAAAAAGGACTAAAGGTACTCTGCTTGTGTAAAGAGTACACTAGGTAGATCGAAAGTACACCGAAAGTACACCGAGAGTACATTGAAAAGTTTTCTTTGTATTTTTCACTTCCAGACGGTACCGCTTGTCATGATGATAACTTAAGTTACTCTCTATCTACTATTGACCTAATGTACATGTACTCTTGAGGTACTTTGCATGTTACAAAGTATGTTCATCTACAGTAGGTCTCTAATTCCGTTCGGATCTAAAGTACACACAGCGGACAGTTTACTCTATAAAGAACCTTCATTGGTACACATATATAGTAGGTCGATAGGAAAATAGAGAGTAGCTAAAACGGTTGTCTTCTTGACGAGTACGTAGTGTGCTCCGAAACAAAATGAGTAGAAAACCTGGATAGAAAGTTATACTTCAAAGGAGCGTCTGTGGCTGACAGAACAATTGTCTACGATGTGAGAGAAAGCCAGTTCTCTTTGTTGTAAAGATTTTAGATAGCATAAAACCTATAACAATATAATTCATTGCAGTTGTAATTTGAAATCCAGAAGGAATCTCTAAGAAAATAGAATTTAAAAAAAAAAGTTTATTGGATTGGTTAAAAAAATTATCTTTTCTGCTATTTTTCTTAATTTAACTCTATGTAGATGTTAATTATATTTATCATTAAAAAGAACTGTTAAATTATCGTTGATGAAACAGTTTACAAATATTTGGTAATTCATGGCCAGTACGGAAGGTTTAAAAAAACATGGCTACCGTTTGCGCCTGCCTGATTTTAAATTATGATAAAATTCGGGCAGGCGCGTAGGTAGCCATGTTTTTGAATGATAATTCAATGATAATTTTGAAGATGAATTTTAGGTACATGGGATCCGAACCACGGGTCGCGCATAATCTTAACGCAGAGGACGGCTCCCCCATCCAAGTACTACCAAAACCTAGTGTCACTTAACTTCGATGATCGATTGGAAGAGGTGTAACGACATTAGCTACGACATAGCCCGAAAGTACAAATTGATTGTTCTTTTGGTTAAAGCTGTATACTCAAGCAGTTCATTTATTTTGATAGCCACAGGTTTAAATCTTTAATCTTGAAGATTACCAACATTTAACCTCTTAACGACTGAAGTTTTTGTAGGGTTAAGTTATAAGTGTGTGTATTGGAAACGGTACAAATTCGACCCAGTGGTCCAAAGAGGTTAAATGTCAGTGAACGTCGGTTGGAAATGTCTTCTTCATAAATGTTGCGTAAACTTTTGCGATGGCTAAGTTGACAAATTGTCTAGAACAAAACGCAGTAATGTTTCGGAGAGAAAAAAAAACGGACAAATTGTGCAGTTACTGGTGCGCAGTTACTGGTGCGCAGTTACTGGTGTACATTTCCTCCTTAAACTGGAGAAATGAAACGGATATAAAACTGAAGCGAACACGAAACATAACCGACTTTTTAACATAAAATAATTCCTAATTGGTTGAGAAAGAGAAGTAAATAAAGTTAATAATAAATTACCCAAAAAAATTAGACAATTACTAAACATAATAGGCCTAATAATTCATAAAATGCCAATAAAACGCTAACGCCACTAGTAAATGTTCCATCTCCTGCTGGGTTAATAATGACCTTATGAAAACAATTTAGGCTTGTCGAATATATATATATATATATATATATATATATATATATATATATATATATATATATATATATATATAAAAAGAACGACGCTTGTGTAGAAGAACGTTCCGCACAAGATGAGGAGGGAGAACGAACAAATGAAAAATGTTGTTTGCAGTTAAAATATATTATATATATATATATATTTATATATATATATATATATATATACAAAATTGTTCAGCCATTTTATTAGATCAAGAATATTTATTTTGCATATGTACAGGGTGAGGGAAAAAGTCCCTGTGCACCTGTTCACTTCCAACACAGTGCGGATACAGGTTCACGACACTTCTTGCAGGTGCACAGGGACTTTTCGCTCACCCTGTATTTCTTCTTGGCCATTTCTTACTTGTATTTCACAACAGATGATACTAAAACAACCTGTGTCGCGAGTACGCTTTCAATACACTTAATTTCTATCCACTGATACGCGGATTTATTTTTCTCTGTGTAACTAACGCTTAGTTATACTAATATTTATTATACATAGCGCAAATGTCTAATTAATCCCTATATTAGATGTTGGATGAATACTGGAACAGGTTTCGCGCAAAAAACATAGTAATATAAAGAAAAATGTGAAACAAATATTTATCAGAACTGGCACTATTTCGGTAGAAGTTTCATGACAGAACTAATTGACTTTTACACAGGGTGACCCAAAACTACAGCAACCCTGGAACATAATTACTCAAATCATCTTTGGGTTGAATGATTTTATGATCACTCTGTAGTTATGAATGTTTTAAACATGCTACACTCTAAAAAGTTATATTTTTGTTATTAACTGAAATAAAAGCATAAAATGTTTACTGTACCTTCTCTACACATGGGGAATTAGTCCCCCTAGTGCAAAACATGCTCCATACGATGTCCTCTCAGCTCAGCTTATCATGAAAGGCTGGGAATCTGTTGAACAGGATTCTTCGGTAAGTATCGTAAGCTGGGAAGACATCGCATAGACCAGTGGTTCTTAACCTGGGGGGCGCGCCCCCCTAGAAACAGGAATTTCTCTAATTGTATTTGTTATTCTCTTAACGAGAGCATGGGCTAATATTGAGAAGTTATTGAGAATGTTATTTTGATTGAAGGGGGGCGTGGAGGGAAGGACCAATTCCTAGAGGGGGCATGGTAGTAAAAAGGTTAAGAACCACTGGCATAGACCATAGAGTATGTTTTACATTGGGGTACGCGAGGTAATCTTAGGGGGTACGTGACGGGGTCCTAAAAATATAACCCTTTTAACTTTATATACGATTAACAAACCGCCACGAGTCAGTAACACGGTCGTAAAGACAGTAAAAATCGTCCATGCCTCTCGAAAATCCAGAAAATCCCTTGAAACAGTTCTAGGGGTACGGAAGAAGAAAAAGATTGGGAACCGCCACCTTAGGGGACTAATTACCCCATGTGTAGAGAAGGTACGGTATACATTTCACGTTTTTATTTTAGTTAAAATACAAAAACCTTTTAAAATGTTACATATTAAAAAAAAAAAAAAATCACCCGATATTTAGATGGCAGTAAAATTCTTTTTATCACCAGGAATGGATATGATGAACAGTAACTCTCTTGCAGTGTCCGCGCTTATCAATTATAAAATCCATTCGTTCAATTTATTAATGAAATATATATATATATATTGTTTCAGTACAAAAGTATAATTAATGTCAAAATGAGAGTTGAGATTTGCAAGTTATCATTTTAAAATGCTTTCATTTAATATTTTTTAAATTTTATTGCATCGTTCTATTGAAATGAAACTATAACCAAAAAAATAGAATTAAATCAATTTCGCCTCATACACTTTACAAAAGTTGAAAGATATATTTGCAAACAATGTGTGTGTGTGTGTGTGTGTATATATATATATATATATATATATATATCTATATATATATATATATATATATAATATATATATATATATATGGGATGAATTTCACAATTAAAACACGTGAAATGAATGTTGACGCAAACCCACGAGGAAAAAGAAAAATGATTCCGAGGCCTTTCATGTATTCAAGTGCATTCAGGTGTATTCAGGTGTACTTCTGAATACACGAAAGGCTTTGGAATCTTTTTTCTTTTTCTTTGTGGGTTTGCATACAATCTCAACAGTCGACTTTCCCATTCTCGGCTCAACTGGGCGGTAACCCCTTATTCCCGTATTCTGTATTTAGTGAAATTGTTTGAGAATTACTGTTAAATGGCTTTCATCGATAAAGACTTTCATAGTATGATTTATGTGCCGATATTAATCATTTCAATTTATTACCAAAAAATTCTGTATCCAGTTTAGAAAATCTAGAACAGGAATCTGGTATAGGCAATTGCATGGTCTCATCGATAGACGAGTTTAATGCCTTTGTATTACAAAAAGATATTTATAAAAATCTTTCAGTGCTAAATCTAAACATTCGAAGCTTACCTAGGAACTATAACTACTTATTGGCCCTTTTGAAAACTTCTACGGTCAAATTTAGTGTTATAATTCTCACGGAAACCTGGTTAAATACTAGTATTAAAAACCTATATAATATAGATAATTACGTTGCTTATCATACTGTAAGAGATGGTCAGATTGGTGGGGGTATCTCTATGTATTTTCTCTATGTAATAGTGACAATGAAAACCTGATTGTGAATATAAAAGACAAAAGTAATGTATATTCTGTCCATGCAATATATAGACCACCTAATACTCATATCAATAGCTTTTTTATTCACTTAGATAACATGTTATGCAACTTTCATAAATCGAATGCCATAGTTGCGGGAGATTTCAACATCAATTTGCAATCTGAAGCAATCTCTCATAAATTTTTAAACTTAATGAATTCTTTCTATCTTAGTCATTCTATTACCAAACCCACTCGAGTCTGCAGCTATGGCAATCGAATAACAGAATCTACGATTGATAATATACTGTATTTGTAAATAGCAATGCCCTCGTAAATTCTGGAATTATAGCCACTAACATCAGTGATCATTTTCCTACTTACGCTATATTCAATAACATTGTTCAGGTTGCGGACAAAACAACTATTGATTACAGAATATTCTCAGAGGTTAACAAAAGAAAATTTATTGGGGCTGTAGAAAATACTCGACTTGACTGTGACGAACCTTTAAATGACCCAGATCATATGTTTCAGTTCTTCTGTGACACCTTATTCCATATTTTTAATATTTGCTTTCCTTTAAGGAGAAAAACAGTTTCGCCCAAAAGTGTCGCAAATCCATGGATCACTCCAGGAATTATCACTTCAATAAAGAACAGAGATAAATTATTCAAATTGCAATTGCAGAGCAAAATTACTAAAATACAATATACTCAATACAGAAACAAATTAACTAAAATAATAAAAATTGCAAAATATAACTATTATAACAATCAATTTTCCAAACAAAGGAGACATGAAAAACACATGGACAACCATAAACAATCTTCTCGGAAAACAAATTAAGAAAAATTCAATAGAGAAATTAAATGTTGATAGTAAAGAAATTACTGATGATACTGCTATTGCAGACTCTTTAAATGCACATTTTACTTCAATAGCTTATAAGCTTCGCTCACAATTAATAAATAATGATCACTCACCTCTAGAATATAGCCATCCAGCCCACTAAATTCATTTCTTTTGTTCCTGCTACCTCTACTGAGGTCGAGAATATTATTAGTAAATTAAAAAATACAAAAAATAACATTCATAACATTCCTGTACCTATATTGAAACTTGTTAAAGATAAGATATCTGTAACTTGGCTAAAATTATCAATCAAAGTATTTCCAAAGGAATATTCCCATCAATGCTAAAAACTGGTTGTATAACACCCCTTTTTAAAGGGGGTGATCCTACACTAGGAACAAATTACAGGCGGGTGTGTTCGTTATCTGTGTCAGCAAAGTTTTGAAAAAATTGTAAAAAGTAGAATGCAGCGATATTTAGAATCCTACAATTTATTATCTCCAAATCAATATGGCTTCCGTAATAATAAAAACAACGGAAATGGCTATTTTAAATCTTATGGAAAATGTAAATATAGCTAAGGAGAACAAAGAAATAATGATATCAATATTTATGGATTTGAGTAAGGCGTTTGTGTAATAGACCATAATATTCTACTTAATAAATTATATTGTTACGGCTTTAGAGGAGCAAACAGTGATTGGTTTAAAAGTTATTTGTCCAATAGATATAATTTTGTATCAGTAAATAAGGTTTGCTCAACTAAAGCGCTTGTCAAACATGATGTGCCACAGGGCTCAGTTCTGGGTCCACTGTTATTTTTATTATATATAAATGACCTTCCACGTTCATCTGATATACTGAACTTCATAATGTTTGCAGGTGATACAAGTGTCTCTTTTTCTTGCAAAGATGTTAATACAGCTATACAAAAAGGAGAACAAAAACATTTTAAAATTTTCCTTTTTTCAATCAGTGTCCATCAATAAAGCTTAAATACATTAAAAATGTATTTACAATACATGTTATATTACTGGTCGTAACGTATTTAATTTTCATTGGTCGATGTATACAGAATTTTTTGTTTGTTTCTTACGACAAAGCTCCACTTTTCTAAGTCCGTTTTGACAGCTATTTGCCAGACGAATAGAAAGAATGTAAAGGTCAGTGCTTCTGGCCAATGTGACGTCATTGGGTAAGTTATTTATGTAATGATTTTTGTTATAATAAATAACGCGATCAATAACTATAATATTAAAGATGAGATTTGATGTAGAACACGATACAAAATTCATAACAGGACTAAGAAACTTTTGGATCACCTGAAGATCACGGCCCCAGCCTTCTTTAGTTAGCTTTATAAGGCTAACTAACGAAAATAGCACGACCTAACCTAACCAGTAACCACTCGTCAAGGCGTACAGTTGACCTAACGATTGGTTAGGTTAAGTCGTGATATTTTCGTTAATTAGCCTTATAAGGCTAACTAAAGAAGGCTGGGGCCCTGATCTTCAGGTGATCCGAAACTTTTAATATTAATTCTTAAAATTTATTAATTACAAGTTTTTTAATTTTTAAAGTTTATTATTTGCAAGTTTTTAATTTTAAAACGATTTAAAAACTTTGTTCCGTGTTTTTCTGTAGTTATAAATTTTATGTGGATTTTTGGTGTTTTGGTGAAACTTTGATGATTACATATGCAGTGCCTATATATATATACAGGGTGGGCCGAAAGTCTGGATCCATAGGAAAATATTTATTTTAATACATAAATTACAACAAATGGTAAATACTTAAAATGAATATCAACTTTAACTCGTAAATGCGTATCCGTGATACTGTACAGTGGTTCGTACTCCAGTATAAACAACAAATTATAACAAATGCTCAAATTGGCGGCCTCTGACATCGAGACACTTAGGGATGGAATTTATGATTTTTAATAATTCTTCGAATTGACGTTCTCGAGATGCGTGTTTCATTTGATAATCTTCTTGTTGACTTTACTGGACTATTCATTAAAGTTTCACATACCATTGCAGAGGTATTTTCATCAGTTGCAGTTTTTGGACGACCAGAACGCCGTCGATCACGTACACTTCCTGTTTCTTTGAAACGTTTAAACAACTTGCCAACAGTCGCATGTGTTACTGGATGCTTATCAGGATGATTTCTATTGAATTCGGTAGCAACTTCTCTGTGTGTAGCGCCCTGTCTTGCGTACATGAGCACAAGTTCTACCCGGTCTTCTGTTGTTAGATTCGAAGCCATTTCTGGGCTGAAATAAAGAAAGTATTTGAGTATTTATACTGGAGTACGAACTACTGTACAGTATCACGGATAAACATTTACGAGTTAAAATTGATATTCATTTTAAGTATTTACCATTTGTTGTAATTTATGTATTACAATAAATATTTTCCTATGGATCCAGACTTTCGGCCCACCCTGTATATATATATATATGGGAATGAACTCAGAATGGTCCCCCGAGTTTTTTATGAAACACACAGACAGTGCATGGAACAAGGAACTCTTCTGGGATAATTAAATCTACTATAGTCCGAATAAGTAATGGTAAATGACAAATACCATAGTTACCCCTTTTTCTTTGATGTATTCAATCTGACGTGAAGGCAGCGAGTCTTTTGCTTATATTGAGGTTCTATGTAAATGTAACAGGGCTAGGCTGCTTTAAACCCTAGATCCATGTCCCAAAGCTGGATCCTGTCTGCTTTGCAGATAGCTGGTGAGGGAAGCTATATTTATGGGACCTCTTTGTGAGTGACCCGTTGCCCACGTCGGGCTAGCATCATGAAAAAAAAGGAAAAACTATGGTATTTGTCATTTACCATTACTTATTCGGACTATAGTGGATTTAATTATCCCAGAAGAGTTCCTTGTTCCATGCACGGTCTGTGTGTATCATATATATATATATATATATATTATATATATATATATATATATATATATATATATATATTATATCCACTAGTTTGTAGACACCAATATTAAATTTACAATATAATTTATAATTTATAATTAAGTAGTTCATACTTAATTATATAATTTATATGTTATTTGGGTCACCAACTGATTACTCACTCAACAAAGAAAAAATAATAGGCTGCACACGGCTTTTTCCTTTAATTAATAATTCACATTGAATAGCAATACAATTTCTTAAATTGAGTTTGCAATAATACAATGACTGACTATTTGGAATTAAATGTTAATTGCTAAACAGTGCTGGAAACAGAACATGTTGAAATACAAATAATAATTAATTTCTATTATTACAAAACAGAAATGATGCTACGCTCTTAAAGTTATAAAAATAAAGATAAATGCGGCATATTATAAATATGACGTAATATAATGGAAACCTTTATCCTTTATCTTATAATTTATATTACTTGTGAGTACACTCGATTTAATATTGTGAATTTTGTGTATATAATAGGTGATTTTCTTTGTTTAATAATATTTACAAGTTGTAATATATATTATATATATATATACAAGGTGTCCGAGAATTATCTGTACAAGTTTTGGCTGTTATTAAAAGTCAACCATGAAGTGTAGAAATTCCAGTGTTGTCCCATTTTACAGAGAATCTCATTACATTTTTTCTGATACCAAGTTTTGACAAGTTTTTTAGAAATTCCAGTGTGTCCGAAAATTATCTGTACAATTTCATCTTTTAATAAAATCCTTGATAACACACGTAAAATTCATAAACAAGATTATTTAGAATCTGTATTTTCAAAAGTTTCTTTTATTAAAGTAACGTTGTTACAAACATTCGATATGTGCACCATCAGTGATTCGCAAAACATCCAATCGATAATCCAAATGTTGCCATGTACGCTGCAGCATATCCACATCAATTCGCTCAATAGCAGCTGTGATTCTTGCTTTTAAATCATCAATGTCTGTCACCCGCGTACAAAAAAGAAAAAACTTGTCAAAACTTGTTATCAGAAAAACCATAATGAGTTTCTCTGTAAAATGGGACAAAACTGGAATTTCTACACTTCATGGTTGACTTTTAATAACAGCCAAAAATTGTACAGATAATTCTCGGACACCCGGTATATATAGGGCGTCCCAAAAAATGTATACACACTTTAAATAATTATAAAGGCAGTGTTTATTAAAATACGTTTCATTTTCAAAATGTAATAGAATCTACAGACATTATTTAATTGTTTTGTCAACGCCTGTTTTCAAACTGACGTCCGTTCTGGTCCAGGCACTGCTGATAACGCGAAGCAATCGAATCGCAAACATCACGAAACATTTCGTTTGGTATTTGTGTGCATTCTCGTTCAATGGCTGCTCTCAATTCAGCGACTGTTGCAGGTTTTATAGCGTAGACTTGTCTTTTAAGTATCCCCATAAAAAAAAGTCTAGTGGTGTGAGGTCTGGTGAACGCGGAGGGTATTCTACGAAACCCCTTCGTCCAATCCACATCCACATCGTGCCAAGTACCACTCGCAATACTCCACTCTTCGGTCCGGATCATCATCATCTTCATTAATAGCATGGACTAATCTTGGAATGTAACTTTTCCATTGACAGCGCTTCAAAATGCGTTGGACAGACGATTCTGAAATTCCTACCTCACGACTCGCTTGCCGCACAGATTTTCTTGGACTTTGGTGATACGTTTCCAGTACTTTCTTGCTTTGTGGGCTTGTCGATGTCCGTGGTCTTCCGGAACGCTTCTTGTGGACATTCTGAACAGTTCCATCGGCTTCAAACTTATCTCTAATTCGAGTGATGGTAAGTCGCGTTGGTGGATCTGTTTGAAACTCCCTCCTAAACTGTCTTTGCACTTCAACTGCGTTTTCACACTTCCAGTAGCATTTTAGAATGAATTTCCTTTGTTCAAAGCTTAGTCTGACTGCCATTATTAATTCTAATGGGTTTAACTTGGAAAGAAAGAAACATCAATTGAGCTATCAGCTGTTAAAGTGTGTATACATTTTTTTGGGACGCCCTGTATATATATATATATATATATACACGGTGAACCAAATGTAGGTGGACAGTAGGTTGAATACGGTTTGTGTTATATTATATTATAACTATGGTGTTCATTATAACTATGGTGTTTGTGTTATATTATATTAAATATTATAACTAAATTTATTTAAATATTATTTGTATTATAGTATACAAATAAATTAAATATGTATTCTCAAAATAAACGTTATCATTTACTGTCCACCTACATTTGGTTCACCCTATATATATATATATATATACTCGTATACATATATACACGTGTATATTAGTAGGAGTTAATAAGATGTTTCTTTAATGAGTTTTTAACAGAAATTAATAATGGTACTTGTCTGATATTTATAGGTAAAGCGTTCCAAATATCTTCCCCTTTGTAGGAGAGAGCATTTCCTGCAATTTGCAATAAATAATTTGGTTTATGTATGAATTCACTCGGAATCCTTGTATTATAATTGTGGTTGGTCCGATGGAGGGCAATCGCCCTATGAATGGGCAAAATATAATTTAAATGCATGGAAAATGTATTTACATCGTACATTGCATTATTAACCACATTTATTCAATTTTGAGATGAATAGTTTCAGATCATCAAAACACTCCGGTATAGGTTAGATTAGGTTAGATCAGGTTAGATTAACTATCATAGCAATTGAAAGAATTTATTTAGTTTTGTACATGCATGGATTTGATCATAGAAATAGACTTAGATTCCACTGATAAAAATATTAAAATTTTTTGGGAGGTTGTGTGGATAAGCGAGAATCTTGTCCAAAAGAAGCAAGGAGAAAACTCGTTCCAAACCATGGCTCTGAAATCAGATAAAACGAGTCGAAACTGTATTTAAAAAAAAAAAAAAAAACCTGTTTTTATCCAGTGTATTTTAACCAAAAATAACTTGCGTATCTTCGTTAAAAGTAACCATACGTAACCGGAGCTAACCTATAAAGGTAACTGATCCGGGATACTGTTAAAAGAGATACGCACCACCCACTCCCGAATGTAACCCCACCTTCATACTCTCCCCGGCTCCCTATTAACAGATTTTCATTTCCACATCCAGACATCTCAAAAACTCTGGACCTTGATTTTGGCGCTCTTCTTCTTTCCGCGGGCATGCGCCCTTGGCCCCTCCTTCCCGCATAATAAAAAAAAATTGTATGTTGGAAGAACAGATACTTTAAAATGCATATTTCTACCATTTATAATTTTGTGTATTTTGTATTGCGTATATCCTTATATACAGGGTATTCCATAAATCCCTATCTATTCACAGTATCATTATTTTTTGCAAAATAGATAGGGACTTTTGGAACACCCTGTATATTCTTATATACAATACCGTTAGTTCTATTTTTAGCATATTTAGAATCTCCGGCGTGTATTTAATGAAAATAAATAAACTAATTTCCTTCTTCACTTACAGAAATTACGTTCAGAAATTATAAATATTTTGTGGGTTTTCAGCGATAGTTTATTATTAAAAAAAATGTATAGGCCTATAGTATTTTCAAAGAATTGTATTTTCTTTCTTTCAGTTTGAAATGGATATATGTTTTTTAGTTTTGAGAGACGCAAGTTTTGCCTCAAACACAAACCCACGCATATATATATATATATATATATATATATATCTTGCTTTAAAATCAAATTAAGTAACTGTACCTGTTGTAATGTTCTTTTGTAAGCGTTGAGTGTATGTTTTCCTTTAGTAAATTAATTCTTCTTTTGTAACATAATTCCTAACTGAACCCTAAAAGTTTTCGTAAGCTCCCTTCAGGTAATCAAAGTTGAAGCAAAGCTAATCAAAAATGGAGCTGAAGTTTTCGTCGGTCTTTGTGCTTGGTGAAGTTCCTCGCTTGTACGGGATAAAATTCTCTTCCTATCCACATCATGCACTGGCCAGTTACTATTTTTTTTTTTTAAATTCTAGCGCTTGTCAAAAGCAAATGTACAAAAGAATATCTACCGGTGTTCTATTGAAGGGAACCTTTTTATATTGTAAGGAATTTCTCCCAGTTCTCAGCAAAGAAAACAAACTGGAGTTTCTGAGAGAAGTAACAGCTTTTGACTGGACTAGAGTGGCCGAAAGTAACCATGACATTGGAACAAAATCTTAAGTATTTTCAGACAAATTAATTATTGGATATATTCAATATGAACTTTCCTCTTACAGTAATACTCACTGTGATATTAAACACGAGCATACACTCTTTAAACTATGGAAAACTGATATTATTACCGAACAGACATACAGAAATTACCATAACAGACTTGATGTAGTCATTAAAAAAGCAAAAGCGGATCATTATTGTTCAAAAATTGATCAACAAAAATCCAATCCAAAAAGACTATGGAACACTTTGAAAAGAGTTAATTAACACAAAGAAGGTTAAAATAAATCCCTCGTGTCGTGTATTGGTTTTTTAATAAAAAAAATATGATAATGTTTAATAAAATATTTAATAATGTTTTTTAAAGTATAATAAACTGATTAAAATTTTACAAAATTAACATATGTAAAATGTAATTATTTGAAATTTAAATCACTAATTAGCAACCGTTCGAGAGAGGTTGAAATTTCTGGAGGCATATACGCCGGGTTAGTCTCGGACCTAGCGGGGTATAAGAAAGAGTGTTTTGTCCAATTAAGATGTAATTGTGATTTAAAGTTAACTAAAAACTCTCTCCAGAATCAAACTTTAAATTATAAATTCGCACTCTCTTTCCCCCGTCCTGTTCATTGTTTCAAAATATATAAAAATCAGAAAATAGTCATAATAATTCTTGTAATTTCCCTCCTCCCTCGTTTTGTTCGTTCTAAGTTTCAATGGCGGGCCACGCTACAAACTACCTGTTTATTAAACACAGAGAAATCAGTGCAAAACAGTAGAAAGAGTGATAATAAGCGCAAGAGTAAGGAAAAGTAAAATGAAATTAAAGAAATTTCACTATACTTTTCCTCCCTCACATAAGGCGGAAATTCTTACAGTGACCCCCAAAAGACATAGCCAATTCATTAAACAACTTAGCAAATATCGGCTCCAATACTGCAGCCTCGATCCCAATTACAGACACTTACTACCAGCAATACATGCCACAACCAAATCCAAACTCATTTTTCTTTGGTCCAGTCGTACCATACGATGTTTCTCTAGCAATGAAAAATTCTAAAAAAAAATAAAGATTCTGACATCAACACGATCCCGATAAAAATATACAAATTAATATCGGATGAAATTACAATACCACTCAGTAAGCTAATAAATGAATCAGTAACACTCGCTATATTCCCTGACAGTCTAAAGGAAGTCAGAGTATGCCCTGTATTTAAGTCGGGAAACCCAAACACTCCATCCAGTTATCGCCCCCATTTTCGTATAACCAACTTTAAGTAAAGTATTTGAAAAAAATCGTGTCCAATAAACTTACTAAATTCTTAATCAAATCTTATATTTTAACTAAAACATAAATTGGGTTTAGAGGTGGATATACAAAAGAAGCTGCCTTAAACATGCTATTAGAAAACGTGTATTAGAGCATAAACAGCAAAAACAACACTGCCTTGATCTTCCTCGACTTATCAAAAGCATTTGATACACTTTCGCTAGAAATCTTATTGAATAAACTTCACATATACGGAATAAGAAGAAATATTCTCGATTGGTTCAAATCATATCTGTCAAATCATTATCAGTATATCAGATTAAAACACTTTTTCGGAACATTTTACGCCAGTTTGAGTTGCCTGAAGCATGATGTTTATAACATTTATCTTTTAAATTTTGAATCTTACTGGCAGTTTTAGTCTTGCCGCCTGAATGAAGCGAGTAAATTCTCTCGAAAAGCTTCTCGGTTGTTTTTAATATTTTTATCTCTTTTAATTTTTTACAGATTAATATATATATATATATATATATATATATATATATATATATATATATATATATATATATATATATATATATATATATATATATAAACCTGTATAATTCGGAATCGCATAAACCGGAATCCTCTATGAACCGGAAAAAATCCTCTCAAAGAAAACCTGCCCAACTCGGAATTTGTCCAAGTTGTACAGGTAAAGTCTGAGGTGACCACGTGGTACACTTCGATACCCGTTAGCAACGCGTCAAACCGACGGCACCACGTGATTATCCTCATTACATTTTATGGATCGATGAAAGAAAGCCACCCCCAGCCTTCTTTAGGTAGCTTTATAAGGCTAACTAACGAAAATATCACGACCTAACCTAACCAATCGTTAGGTCAACTGTACGCCCTTGACGAATGGTTAGATTAGGTCGTTACATTTTCGTTAGTTAGCCTTATAAAGCTAACTAAAGAAGGCTGGGGGTGGCTTTCTTTCATTGATCCCCTTTTACTTTAGATTCTTCATCTGTACACTTACATAATTTCCTTCTGTCCGAAACATTGTTTTTGTAAACTTTATTGATTTATATACTTTAAAATAGGGTTGTTTTTTTACAATACTTTAAATTTCACCTCTATAAGACGGAATCCTCTATTTCTCGGACTACCCTCTCACCCACCCAAATTAGTCCGAGTTATACAGGTTTTACAATATATATATATATATATTTTTTTTTTTTAGTTCAGGAAGAACCGATTCGCCTCTATTTAAAGGGCATATCTCAGCAGAAAAACAAAGAAAAAGTGAGGAAAGACAGAGGAAAAAGAAAGGGTGGAGGGGACAGTCGAAGTGGAAAAAGACCAAGGATGACAAGGACTGCAGGGTCGAGCCCCACCATCCTTGGGTGCTAGGGCCGGGAGGGCGCACGTGAAACCTCCAGGAACAAGCACGTACAAACGAGCACAAAGAGCACTCAAGAGCACGAGCTTAGAACCCCCTTGCGGGGATATATATATATATATATATATATATATATATATGTAAAATTTAATTTGAAAGAACTATTTTATGATTTCAAATCCAATATTATACCAATCACTTCGAAAACTCTTCCTCGAAAGTCGAAACCACATCACATCTCCTTATTTTCAGTATTACCTCAAGCGATTTCCAACTAGGAATTAGTAATTATTTATTGCATTCCTCTTTCGATCTAAAATTGACGTCTGACTCTGCTTATGAAGTGTGTGTGTATGTACGTAATAGGTTTAATGCTTTACATGTTATTACGCAAGTTTGATTAATCTTATTGCAAATATTATGGTTATTTTCAATAATACAGGGTGTCTCAAAAGTCTCTGTGCATCTATAATCGTGTGGGAAAAAAAAAGGGAGACCTCGAACTTTGGCTGTAAAATCCAAAGTTATGGTCAGATTTCAATATTTTCTCACACCCTACAACTAAGTAAATTTTCTATATGGTGAGCGGATTTCAAAGAAAACTAATGAAAATTACGGATTTAGTGAACATTTCTTTATGCCACTGGAAATTCTCCATTTACACTACTCCTCCATTGCCGGTCGGCAAAAAAAAAAGGGAGACCTTTTAAATCCTTCATATCTCGACAAATACGGTACATAGAACCATGAAATTTTAGTATGTTACTATTAAGTAATTTTATGGATTTTATGCCATCTTTTAGCATTTTAGCTTAGAAATTGGATTTATGGCGAATATTCCAGAAAACCTTTGCTAATCATAGGTTCAAGTTGATAATTAAAGCGATTTTAATTAACGTAAGCCAACTGCAGGAAGTTTGGACAAGCTTCTCAAGAAAATCGATAAAACAGGAGATATCAAAAGAATACTAGGTAGCGGTAGCAAATTTGGCCACCAAACAGTCCTGATTTAAATCCTGTCGATTACGGTCTTTGGGAAAAATTGTCACGGAGAATTTATCGGGTCAAAGTAAGAAATATCGTTCATTTACGACAGCTTCTGGAAAAATGAGATGAGCTACCACAAGAACATATCAATAAACCCATAGATGAGTTCCGTCCTAGACTGAAAAAGGTTGTAGAAGTTCGTGGTAAACATATCGAGCAATTTTTTAACATCAAGGTAGCACCATATGTGAGTACTTTGTAACTTTTTATCTGCACATAGAATGCAGTAGTAGTGTAAATGGAGAATTTCCAGTGGCATAAAGAAATGTTCAATAAATCCGTAATTTTCATTAGTTTTCTTTGAAATCCGATCACCGTATAGGAAATTTACTTAGTTGTGGGGTGTGAAAAAAAATATTGAAATTTGACCATAACTTTAGATTTTACAGCCAAAGTTCGAGGTCTCCCTTTTTATTTGCCCACCCGATATATATATTATATATATATATATATATATATATATATTATATATATATATATATATATATAGAGAGAGAGAGAGAGAGAGAGAGAGAGAGAGAGAGAGAGAGAGAGAGAGAGGTGCACAGGGACTATTGAGACACCCTCTATTATTATCATTATTCAAAGATTATGTTATGTATGTATGTACAGTATGTGTGTAATGTATGTAATGTATATATGTATGTATGTATGTATGTATGTATGTAATGTATGTAATGATAAAAATCTTGAATTTGAATAAACCAAAAAAAACTGAATTTTTCTTATACTGAAAGTATGACGTAACTGAGAACAGATACGAGTAATAAAAAAAAAGAACTCCACGAAGCGCAATCGACGAGTCAAGCAGTTAATCAGTAACACTTTACTCATAAAATAAATATTTCAGTGTTAAAAAATTTGTTATTTTAATATAATTTTAACATACAGTAAACAATTGTTAACTGGGTTATTTATTTATTTATTTATTTCATTTGGTACTTAGTTTTTAGGCTTTACTGGGCTCCCACATTAGATAGTTATAATAGTAGTTATGTTTAAGTAGTGGTATTAATTCAGTTAGAATACACAGATGAAGTAATAGTTAAAAAGGGGAAATGACTTATTTAATACAGTTTATATTAAACCTTACCAACTCATATAGATATGATTTAAATAGGATTTAAATAGCATTTAAATATGACTTAAATAGGATTTAAATAGGATTTAAATAGGACTTAAATAGGATTTAAATATGACTTACATAGGATTTAATTAGGATTTAAATATGACTTAAATAAGATTTAAATAGGATTTAAATAGGATTTAAATATAGTATAAAGGGTTGATAGTTAAATGTTAGAAATAAAACCAGTAACGCAGTAACGGCCTTACGACATCTGATCGACTTGACATTCTATCGACAAATTATTATTAGGTTAAGTTAGGTTAGGTTAAGACAGGTAGGTTACGCTAGGTTAAGTTAGGTTAAGTTAGGTTTTTAGAGTGTCGATGGTTTGGTCTCGTCGACGAAATGGGTATACAGTGGGTGGACAAAAGTAAATAGACAACTTTGTTTTTTCCCCAAATATTTTCGATTTGATTTTATAAAAGTCAATAAATAATGAAGAAGTCAATAAATGAAGTCAATAAATAATAACAAATTAATTCAGTCAATATACTTTAAATCGCGTTACTGTCCCCTTCGCATTAAGTAACTCAATAAATTTGTTATTATCTATTTATCGACTTTTATAATCAAATAAAAAAAAATGTTAGTTAAAAAAAAAAAGTGTCTATTTACTTTTTGTCATCCCTCTGTATATGAGAAATAAATAATACAGTAACGTTAGTGGCGCAGCTACAGGGGTCGAGTGAGAAGAATTTTGCTCCAGTCGCAAGCTTCAAAGGGACGCTATTGTAACTGAATAGGAACTACTATTAGTTGTGTGGCGCACCGCGCCTGGAGTCGAATTTGAAATTTGAAATTTTGAAATTTTGAAATTTTGAAATTTGAAATTTTGAAATTTGAAATTTGTTTCATAATTCTATATTTTTGTTTATATAAATATTTATATTTATTTATAGGTAGGTGTGAAACAATGTATAACTAATTTATGCAGTTCCACTCTCGACTCGCTGTTTCATTCATCGAACGTCAAATGGCGAAACAACTCGATTTGGAAACTGTGATTGATCAATTTGCAACACGAAAAACACGGAAAATCATGTTTCAGGACTTGGAATTTTGAAAGTTGGTTGTACTTCGTATGGAATATAACTCATAAGCAGTGGTGTAGTGCTAAATAAAGAAGTGGGGGAGCGCATTTTGAAAGTGTTACTCAGATGCGGGGGGGACAATGGCGAGGGCGGCGAGCCCATACAGCTGGGGTCCGGGGGCACTGTAAGCCCCCCGGGAAATCTTTTGAAATCTGACCAATTTCAGGGATATTTTGAGGTCATACGCACTGGATATTAGGATATATTCCAAGGTTGAAGATGCAGTATTTCCAGTGTCATTAGATATACGACATCCAGTACGATCAATAAAAATAGCTAACAACTGGAATGATTAACTAAAAAAAGTTAACAACTGGTACGCCGTGGTGACTGTTTCACCAGATCTTTATAGGCTAGCATTGCCTCAGTCGAAGCTAAAAGAAATGAAGCAGTTAATGATTCTTTCTCATATTTCTCTAGGGGTGGGAATTAAAATTCATGACGTTAGAGATTTGTAAGTTCGGATTTATTTGAAATAGTGAGGGAACGCTGTTCCGTCTACCAAAAAAGTAAGGGAACGCCGTTCCCACGCGTTCCCACAGCACTACACCACTGCTCATAAGCTTATAAAGCTACTTACATGATACATGTTGCGTAATTTTTTTTTTATGTTGGAACGACGGGGTAAGGGCGGGCGAGCACCCTAAAAATGGTCAACCCCCTCCCCCACCCTTTATATAAGAAAGAGAACCATAATCAAGGCCCACGATGCCTTTTATTATTATTTGTTTTAATAAATTTTGAGGAGATTGTGTCGGTAGTGTGTAAAATGCATGTGTGTGTAATGAAGAATAGAGGGAGGTGTGTGTGTGTGTGTGTGTGTGCGTGTGTGTGTGTGTGTGTGTGTGTGTGAGAGCATGCTGGACTGCTCACAG
Organism: Bathynomus jamesi; assembly: GCA_023014485.1. Taxonomy (NCBI): domain Eukaryota; kingdom Metazoa; phylum Arthropoda; class Malacostraca; order Isopoda; family Cirolanidae; genus Bathynomus; species Bathynomus jamesi. Next base: position 92,399 of record JAJOZX010006540.1, read on the forward strand.
GATAGATGAAACACAAAAAAAGATCACCTAAAGAGTATTACAGTGCCTGGAGAAACGAGAGTTCCAGCACTTCCTTTCTCCTGCCTAACGTCACCACACTCCAAGTATTACCTAATTCCGTCTGTATTTGACAACTAAATATATTAATCTTACGATTAGTATCTCTTTATTAAAACAGATTTCAACTTGTTTATAAACAAATTTACATCAGAAATATTTTTAATATCAGCATTTGCATCATTTCATATTTTGAGTCCAACGAAACTAAGTCATTTTGGGGATGAAAACAATTTAAATTGAAAATAAAAACCCACTCTAATAGACAGAGTTTATTTCCACAACAGTTTCGATGCCCACTGGCACTGTATCCACCCGAGGAGGATGCCAGTGGGCATCGAAACTGTTGTGGAAATAAACTCTGTCTATTAGAGTGGGTTTTTCTTTTCATATTTTGACCTTCACGTAGAAAAAAGTGGTTTTTTGCATTAATTCAAATTGAATTCATTTTGTGGCACTACATTTTTTTTATAGTGTTTGGACGGCTCCCTAGAAAAACTACTACTGCTGCTACTACTGCTGCTACTACTACTACTACTACTACTACTACTACTACTATAATAATAATATATAATGCGATATTACCTTCTACAACATCTGAACCGCGACGGCAGCATATATCTCAGGCATAAAGTTCTCGCGTTCTTCCCCTTCCGGAAATATATGAAAAGGGATTAAATAATCTTCTCTAATTATATATATTATATATTATATTATATATACTCTAATATGATTACCTCTGCACCTTTTTCAGTTGCACTTAAGTGTGATAAGTTACCTTCTTTCTCTCCTTCCTGTTTTTGTGCTCCTTCTCCACCTCCCTCGTCCTGATTGCCATGACAACCATATCGGAAGGAACCGGATCCTAGGGGAATTGAGAGACCTCGGGGAAGGGAAATTTACAGTGGGAAAAGGGACCATATCCAGAAGGGAGAGATTTGAAAAGGGGTGCGGGGTAGGGAGGTCACATTACTGCAGCAATGCGCTGTTGCAAAGAGGTGAGGGATAAAGGTCCTTGATGTCTATGGGCTTGCCGCTGTAATTTCAATTTACATCTACTTACCATATCTTAAATTTTTTTTTAATAATTTTAATTTCAATAATTTTAATAATTTTAATTTTAATTTTAATTTTAATTTAGTTAAAAACAGAAATTCATCAAATTATTTTGTTTTTATTTATAAAATGCAAATTGAGGTGTAAGTTGCGCACTGGGTTACTGTCAACAGTTTCCATGACAACGATTTAACTTCATATAGAGATGATCGCTTGACAGTCGCTAGCCGACTCGGAACTAGGGCATGGTTCTGATTAATCAGTTAATCATTAATTAATCAAAAAATATTTAAAAAATAAAATGATGAGAAATGATTAATTTTCCTCGTAAATTCACCATCATTTTACCTTAAATTTTGTAATGTATCATTTGAATTTGGCACCTTTTTGCGTGTATAAACTATCTAATCCGCCCATGCCTGATTTCTTGAACTAAAGCAAACTAAATGTTTGAGCAAAAATTTTCCTTCGGTCTTATCTCACACAACAGAAACAATAAAGCTCTTTCTTACTCTTTTCAGAAGTATTTAATATTTAATAATTTTAATCAGTTAATCATTGATTAATTAGAAAATTTCATCATTCATCACTTTTTCCTAAAAATGATTAATTAACCATGCCCTACTCAGAACGCAAATATTGAAGCAACGCTTAAGCGACTAGCTAAAAAACAAAACATGTCGTCGGACGATTACAGTTTAATAATAATGATTCAGCTATCGTCAAGAAGACGAAAAGAAAAAGAAAAACATAAGTTCTGGGTGAGCTTGTCGAGCAGTAACGTTATCCATACATAATACGTTCATTTTCCACAGGAGTTAAACCAATTAAGAGACAGACATTTTTAAATCTTTCTTTCGCATGTCCTTGAAAAGTCTTGAATGGGGTCCTAATGGGGTCCTAAAACAGTGAAAAAAAAAGGAGACAAATCACCGAAATGCAATACCTCCAGAAGAGAGACTTTTAATAACTTCGAGGTACTACCCCAACATGCAGTTCAAAGGCAACTGGAAGCTCTCAGTTAAATGGAAGCAGAAAGATTGAGTTGCCTAGTGACTCGTCGATCAACGGTTGAGTCGATTTCGCGTCGGGTTGCCTCAGTGTGTGTTGTTTACATTTAACCCCAAAAGCTATTTTCAGTAGCGACGTAACTCCAAGTTGCCGTTGCCAATTATTTGCCTCAGTGTGTGCCCCCCCCCCCTCAGCACCTCACGCTACCGCTAATAGTTTAGTATTTAAAATACAGGGTGTACTATAGGTCGCTTTACCTTCGTATTATAACGAAACTCACTGCGGTAAAGCTACTTATGGACCACCCTGTATTTACAAAAATATTTTACTTTGAAACTTAATTTGACATTTTAATCGAATATCACGCCATATCGCGGTCGCGTAACCAATATCTTTGCGCCTTACTATACATCCTAACTTTATTATAATTATTATTGATTATTATTATTATTATTATTATTATTATTATTATTATTATTATTATTTTGTATTAAAGGGGATGAACTAAAATTAAGTAAATTTTGTCACTGTTACAAATTGCAGTACAAATTTAATATAATTATTGGGGAAGAAAAATGGCCTTAATATATTTTTAGTATTTTAGCTTTTTTTTTTTCTTGTTTTGATGGGGTCGTTTAACCCCCTTATAACATCTAAGGTCATATGACGGAGGGGACCTACGGCTTTACGTGGGATCCGAACTCGGAGGATGGTCTCCCACCACATCAAGTGTTTTACGTTTTAGGTAAAAGGTCAAAGACAGAATTAATTTATAACTGATTCTTCCGAAGGGGGGCGTCATTTAATTAATTGACCCTTGTTTATTTAATGACTTTTAACAGCCTAATATGAACCAACAAACAGATTTCTCTTTGCTTCTATTTATACTTTCTTATGATTCCTATTAAATATTTAATTCCTGTTTATTAAGTCATGCGACATAAACCGTGTAGGATTTGGTCTTCACAGTATAGAAGTAGTATAGGGTGCAATTTCTTCATTTTTGGTTTCGCACGCAAAAGTCCTTGCATTTCAAACCTAATAAATAAAGAGTATAACTGAAGGTCAGGATATATAAATGATACTTTTAAAGGATAAAATTTTGAACGTTTCAACCTCAATAATAATTAATTTATGTTCATGTGAACTAACTGTAAATTTTACAAAAAAAAAACTTAATTTCATGAAAATAAGTTAATGATCGAAGGCAACTTCCAAAATTGCCAGATATTGCAATATCTTTAATTATATATTAATATTTAATATCTATACCTGAAATAAATAAATAAAACAGATTAATTCAAGCGCAAATATTATAATTAAATAATTAATTTTCTCATAATAATTATATAACAGAATTGTTTTGACGCGCTAATTGCTTATTTGATAAATTGGTCTGTCTAGTTGGTTCGTTGAAAATGATATGTTCGTAATTATGTACTTAAGATTAATAATAATAATATCTGGCAGTTAAATTCTTTTGTTAATAATTTCTTAATAAAATCTTCATTTTTAGAGTGAAAAAAGGTCCACCGTATAAACAGAAAAGCTAATAAAGCCTCCAGATACAGTTCTGGAAAAAAGTTCGCCAAGAAAAAATCCTGAAAACCATAAAAATGACTAATCAGTAAATATTGGATTTTGTTTCTGAAAATTTATTACTGTGACCAAAAATTATAAAATATTCAAAGAAAAAAAACACTGAATATCTCCCAATTAGTAATTTCTGTATGTTCTTTAGACCGCTTTGTAAATTTAACGTTCCAAGTAATAAAGGATTCGGGATCAATGAAAGAAAGCCACACCCAAAAGTTTTTAGTAAACAATGCCACCCTAAAGAATGATCAAGTAAACAATGCCACCCCCTCCCCCAAAATCACTAAAGTAAAGAATGTAAGTAAAAACACCTTCAGGAGGAACTGTTTATTGTTTAATAATAAAGAATAATGCTAAGTAAAAAAAATTGTATTTACGGAGAATGAATATCACGACTTAACCTAACCTTACCAACTAATTAGGTTAATTGAATGCCCGGTTAGGTAAACTGTACGCCCTTGATAATTGGTTCGGTTAAGTCGTGATATTTTCGTGATATTTTCGCTCCATAAATACATTGGATCCAATCTGGTAGTGAATCTTACATTTAAACTAACGTACAAGACCTAACCTAAATAACCTACCTACCTAAATGTGGGCTGATCGGCTAACCAACAACAACAACAACCTACCTAAATAACTTACAGATCAATGAAAGAAAGCCACCCCCGAAGTGTCAATGAAAGAAAGCAATCCCCGACCCGTTTGGGGATGGTTTTCTTTCATTGACCCAAGGATTCCCAACATTAACCGTAGAGGTTCCCTTTTTGGCGTACTTGGTCAAAATGAGCGACATACAGTAAGTTCCCGGTTAGTGTTTATGCGGTCTCCAATTTGGAACCTAATTCTAAGGGGAACCTTTCCTTAACCTATTTTGATAATAATAATAATGTAGAGACCGACCGGAAATTCCTTTCCTCGCCGTTCTCAATCAGTCATGGAATCAAAACAAAGGCTATACAGTACACGTGGGTATGAAAAAGGCCCACAGGAAACACAGATTTTGTGGTATTTCCCGGAAACGACCACCAGAGGACGTCACCGAGGCCTATAAAATGCTGGTTCTTTCTCAAATCATTCTCACTTGCCATTTTCTCGTTTTGGTCGTCACGTCTTACTCTCAGCACCTTCTTCAGTAGCACCACTCGTTTTATATGTGATTCGGAACCAAAAACAGTTTCAAAATTATGTGTCATATGCAGGCCCTCTCAGAGGTCCGGAGAGATCCGGACCACTTCCAGCTTTTGAGGCCCATAGCTAAACCCAATTATTACTTTCACTGCAAAACATTATAGTCAAACCTGAAAGTTTCTAAATTTGAGGCCCCCCTTAAGCTTGAGGCCCAGGCCAAATGGCCCTCCTAGCCCCCAACCCCTCTGATAGGCCCTGGTCATATGATAGGCCTACTTTATGTTTGAACCTAAACCTATTACAAAATGTAATTCAGTTGAATTTAAGATACTAAAATGGATGACTTTTTGTATTACTAACTGTAATTTAGTTCATTAATATATAATCAATGCTAAGGACCAGAAACTGGAGTAGAGCTCAGGCCAACTAATGCAGGCCATTACGCCAATTCCTGCATTATTAATGCAAGCATCATGGGGATTCAAATCTCGACCACAGTGTCTCCGCTTTAGGGAAACTGTGTTACCCACTGAGGGTCGACACTGAATCGTCGACACTCTAAAAACTAACTTAACTTAACCTAACCTAACCTAGCCTAACCTAACCTAGCCTAACCTATCTTAACCTAACCTAACAATTTGTCGATTGTTGGGTTTTGTCGATGAAATGTCGATGAAATGGTCTGCGGTCGCTGTAATTGGCTTCAGTTCATTAAAAAGATAAGAACTTACTACAGGAGCGTCTATTACTGTACTCGTGTAGTCGTAATCTGAATTAAAGGAGAACTGATGTATTCACACACTTTATCACCTTGCTGGAATGATGGTTTTGTGCGTTTTGCGTATAGACATGGAGAGTTTGCTTAATTAAAACTTTTGGGGCTAGCCTGGAGTGGGTCATGGGGGAAGGGGGTCTTCGTTGGCCCGATACCTAGGTAACTAGAAGTGTAAATATTTTGTATAAAATCAAACCCATACGTTCGAGGTTTTTGTGACGATACCAAATTGTTGATATACGTCTGCGCAACTATATTATTATGTTAGTTCATACAACGGTGCTCTCTAGTGTACGGTTTCTATGTATGCATAAGGTAAATGTCGAACTCGTTTATATATTCTCCTCTTTCCTGCAATATTTCCTCGGCTATTTTTTCAGGGTTAAGGTATTTTCTTTAACCTTTTTCCGTACCGCGAGGGAGCGGAAGGTGGGAAGAGAGCCTTATGCCTTTCTATCCATTTTTCTACTACTGCTGGAATAATTAAAAAATGTACTAGTTTAATAACAGGAATCTCTCAGAGTAAACGCCTTTGAGGGTTCCTCTTGACCTTGTGATTCCTCGCACTTAATCCATCTCAGTCCTGATTACTGAATAAAGTTCATAGTATTGATTATAAAATAAATAAAAATGTAATTTTCAAACTTAATCAATGATACATTCAGAGACCAGAAAACGCTTTTTGGGCGGGGGGCAAAGAGCAAAAGTTGAAAATAGGGGATGTTCTTTCGAAGAAAATCATATTAAAAATTTTGTGAAAAAAAATCGACCAAATTTTGGAGAAAAGATTTTTTCAGGATATATTTTTTTTGTTTCTGATGAAGAAAGAAAATATTTTTTTGTTTCTTTAATGAGACAGGGGCAAAGAGAAAGAGAGAGAAAGAGAGAGAGAGAGAGAGAGAGAGAGAGAGAGGGCAAAGAGAAAGAGAGGGAAAGAGAGAGAGAGAGTTACAAGGAGTTACAAGGAAAAGAAGTACCTCAAAAGGCCTTGCGGCCCATACCGAGGAGGTACCAATGGCAACGGGTGCCAGGGAAAATTTTGTAAAAGTTTATTTTTCTTTCAACTATCCTAGCAGTAGTAGAAAACTGGATAGAAAAGTAGAAGGCTCTCTCCCCACCCTCCGCTCCCTCCCTGCCAGAGGGGCAGAGGGGCAAAGAGAAAGAGAGGGAAAGAGAGAGAGTTACAAGGAGGAGTTACAAGGAAAAGAAGTACCTCAAAAGGCCTTGCGGCCCATACCGAGGAGGTACCAATGGCAACGGGTGCCAGGGAAAATTTTGTACCCACTCAAATAGTGTGCAAGATTTGGTCTAACCTTTTCTTGAACTGATCCACCGAGGAACTGTTCCTGTTATTAAAAGTTTATTTTTCTTTCAACTATCCTAGCAGTAGTAGAAAACTGGATGGAAAAGTAGAAGGCTCTCTCCCCACCCTCCGCTCCCTCCCTGCCAGAGGCAGGTAGGAAAAAGGTTGAAGAAAATACCTTGACCCTGGAAAAGTAGCCAAGGAAATTTTACAGGAAAGTGGAGAATATATAAATAGCTCTATATTTACCTTGCTCACAGAGACACCGTGCAAGCGAACTCCTGCAGAGTTTTCTTATATTTTAATCTTAAACTATCAACGTATTCAGTACTTTGTCTAGCCTATTTTTAAACACATTTACACTTTGGCTGTAAACAACCTCTGAGGGAAGTTGGTTCCAGATATTAACTACTTTATAGGAAAAGAAATTTCCGCAGACTGAGGTCCTAAATGTCTTTAGTTCCAGTTTAAACCCCTTATTATTAAGTGAGAATAAGTTTCTGTAATCTACCCTGTCTATTCCTTTGAGCATCTTGAAGACTTGAATAAGCTGACCTCACAACCTCCTCGTCTCTAGGCTAAACAGATTCAGGCGCTCCAATCTCCGTTGGTAGCTTTCCATTCTCATTGAAGGGATCAATTTTGTAGCTACGCATTCACTAGTAAGTTTGCCAAAGTAATTCCCACATATAGTAGTCCTATCTTTGAACCCGCGTCACGTAAGCGTCGATTGTAGCCCATATGCCTAACGGAAGGGATTAACTTTGTGGCATTTTTCGCCAGTTTTCAATCCACCTACTACTTCCCCACCAATACCCAGCGCGCGCACTTCGGCCATTAGCCGGCGGTGAGGTACCTTATCAAAGGCCTTCTAATCAATCGCCCTACTCTTATCATACTCACTCAACATGACGTAGAAAAAAACTCGAGCATGATGGTGAGACACGACCTATGCCGTCTAAACCCATGTTTAGAGAGAGACAGAGGGGCAAAGAGAAAGAGAGGGAAAGAGAGAGAGACAGAAGGGCAAAGAAAAAGAGAGAGAGACAGAAGGGCAAAGAAAAAGAGAGAGAGACAGAAGGGCAAAGAGAGAGAGAGAGAGAGAGAGAGAGAGAGAGAGACAGAAGGGCAAAGAGAAAGAGAGGGAAAGAGAGAGAGACAGAGAGACAGAGGGGCAAAGAGATAGAGAGGGAAAGAGAGAGAGAGAGAGAGACAGAGGGGCAAAGAGAAAAAGAGGGAGAGAGAGAGAGACAGAAGGGCAAAGAAAAAGAGAGGGAGAGAGAGAGAGAGACAGAGGGGCAAAGAGAGAAAGAGAGAGAGAGACAAAAAGGGGCAAAGAGAGAGAGAGAGAGGGGGGGCAAAGAGAGAAAAAGAGAGAGAGACAGAGGGGCTAAGAGAGAGAAAGAGAGACTAAGACAGAAAGGAATCTCAACTCCGTTTGACCGCTGCTTTATCACTGTCTGTAAAGTGAAAGAAAAAAAAAAAAGCAACCCATTTAGCATGCAAATTTTACACCGTTCGTGGGGTAGTGTTGCGTGAAGGAAAACTTAGAAAACGCCGTAATTTCCTCTCAAAGTGATGAAGAAATCTGAAACCAATAAAAATAAAAATAAAATATTTAATTAAACAGTATTTTGACGCTTTAAGCAAAAATAAACATTAAAATAGACATAAAAAAAAAAATTAAAAGTACCAAAATTAAAATATCTCCCCTGAAAAAGCTCTCGTTTTCTATTGACATATATCCTTTAGAAATCTGAAAACAAGGTGATAAACTTAAATTTCAAAGTGGTAAGACAATATAGTTCAAAATATTTTTACAAACTCTAGACTTGACTTAAGTAATGAAGATAAATTTCAGACAAATGTTAACGAGAGTGGAGCTTGTTGGGGGAGGGGGGGGAGAAGGTATTTAAAAAACTAAAAATTTTTATTAAACTTTTAAAAAAATTCGCTGAAGAAGAGTTTGGAAACTAGTAAAAATTAATATTCTGCGCGAGATTTTAGAAATAACTGAAATAAAGGTCAAACGAGGTCAAATAAGGTCACAGCGAGTGATTTATGAATACAAAGTCGGTGTAAATTTTAAATTTTGACAGGAAATGGCATCGTTAACTTTATCAAATAACATTTACCCTTCACAGATGTCTCTACTCTGCAGTGTATGTATATATATGTATATATACCTTATGAACCTTATGTTGTTTCGTGCGTTGGTCTCTCTTCACACGGAGGTCAAGCTGGTGGCCCCGCCTCTAGGTCTGGCTTGGTGGAGGAGCGAGTTGCTTTCTTGCGCTCTCCACTGTACAGTGTACATAGCCAGGCACGCCCGGCTCATCTGGTACCGTCCTGAGCCAGGCATCCAGTCTTCTCTTGAAAATTTCAACTTTGACCCCCGTTACGTTTCTGAGGTCCTTTGGAAGATGGTTGAAAAGTCTTGGTCCCCTGACAACCAAGCTATTTTCCTTCAGAGTTGAGGAGGTCCCTTGTCGGGCCATTAATTTGGGAACACTACACATTCTGCCTTTCCTATTTTTCAGTGTTGTTTGAATGGTAATTGGGTTTAGTTTTAGGTTTGGTACCAGTTTTTCGATCATTTTCCATATGTAGATTATGGTGTACCTCTCTTCTTCTTTCCAGGGAGTACAGATTTAGTTTACGTAGTCTTTCCCAGTAGTTGAGTTCTTTGCAGCCATCAATCTTGGCTGTGAAATGAAATGCCTTTGCGTTTCTTCTAGTTTATTAGTTTCTTCCTTTTTATATGGGGACGTCAAAACTGAGTAGTATTCAAGTTTTGGTATAATCAGTGTTTTTAGCAGGGGAATCATTACTGTCCTGTCCCTTCTCTTGAACGTTCTTAGTACCTGTCCGGCGACTCTTTTTGCTTTATTTATCGCTACCTGATTTTGTGTTTCGAATTTCGCATCATCTGTCATTATTATCCCGAGATCGATCGCTTTCGTGCTTCTCTGAATTTCCTGTCTATCTGGAGCATAATATGCAGTCTGTTTAAGTTCTTCTTTTCTACCATATCTCAAGAGCTGAAATTTTTCGGTGTTAAATGACATGCTGTCTTCTGACCATTTGTATATTTTGTTCGTGTCCTTCTGCAAGGCCTCCACGTCATGTACATCGCTGATTTTTCTGCTGATCTTTGTATCGTCTGCAAAGGATGTTACTATACTGTTGCTGTTTACTCCGCTGTCTATGTCTGTTAGCATGATAAAGAACAGGAGTGGGTCCAGTACTGTACCTTGTGGTACTGAGCTGCGTACTTCCGATTCTGATGATGATATACCTTGAATTTTGACGATCTGCAGACGTTCTCTGAGGAAGTTGTAGATCCATTTTCCAACTTTGCCTGTTATTCCCATATATTTCATTTTATGTGCTATTATACCATGGTCACATTTGTCGAAAGCTTTAGCAAAATCTGTGTATATAACATCGTAGTTGTCATTGCCTTCCAATGCATCTAGGATATTGTTGTAGTGTTCTATTAGTTGTGATAGGCATGATCTACCTGATCGGAATCCATGCTGATTTTCGTTGAATCTTTCCCGTGTCTTCAGGAAATCATAAATTTTCTCTCTAACTATTCTTTCAAATACTTTGGTGAGGTGGGACGTCAATGACACTGGTCTATAGTTCTTTGCTTGAGATCTGTCCCCTCCTTTATATATAGGGACAATGTTTCCTCTTTTCAAGATGCATATATATATATGCCCACGTGAAATGAATGAACGATGCAAACCCACAAGGAAAAAGAAAAATGATTCCAAGGTCTTTCGTGTATTCAGAAGTACACCTCGTCAGGGAATGATGAAGTGTACTTCTGAACCCACGAAAGGGCTTGGAATAATTTTTCTTTTTCCTTGTGGTTTTGCATTATATATATATATATATATATATATATATACACACACAGGGTTGTGCAAAAGTCGCGCATCATAGAAATTTTCAGTGTTGACTATATATTATTTTTTCTTTTAGTAAGGGATGGCAGCGAAATTAACAATAGACGAGAGGGTGAGCTTGGTTTTAATGCATGGAATACCAGGTACTACAAATCGATGAATCGGTACAGAATTAAAATTCTGTACCGATTCATCGATTTGTTGTACCTCGTATTCCATACATTAAAACCAAGCTCACCCTCTCGTCTACTGTTAATTTCGTAGCATCCCCTACCTAAAAGAAAAAAAATAATATAGTCAACACTAAAAATTCCTATGATGCGCGACTTTTGCGCCACCCTGTATATATATATATAATATATATATATTATATATATATATATTATATATATATGGGTGGGGCACGGGAATCAAGTGTTTTTTGAATAGCTAGTAATCGGCCATTAGGAATGGGAGGGGCGTGCGGTAGGTAGCATTCCATTCCTGGGTTCATAGCATTTAACTTTAACTAACACTCACCTTTATCTTTCAGGTGCCATCATGGAGCAGTGGACGTTAGAACACCGCATGTTCGCGTATGATCATTTTGTTAGGAGTGGCGAGTCAGTGACAGCAGTTCAGTGTGCGTTTCGCCACAAATTCAACATTCATCGAAATGACTCTGTTCCCGCTCGTGACACAATCTTACGTTGGGGCAACGCACTGTGCGTACTCCAGAGAACGTTGAAAGGGTCAGACAAGCGATGTTGCAAAGCCCAGGCCGCTCTGCTCGGAGACATTCAGCTGCACTCGGAATCAGCAATCGTACTGTTAGACGGATTTTGCATGAAGAATTACATTTTCACCCATACAAGTTAGCGATGGTGCAGGAATTGAATGTAAACGATTGCCCCCAACGACTGAATTTTGCACAGGAAATGCTTGCACTTTATGAGCAGAATGAAAACATGATGGTGGTAATGAGTGATGAAGCCCATTTCCACCTTAATGGGGCCGTCAACAATCAAAACTGTCGGTATTGGGCTGCTGAAAATCCGCGACAACTCCATGAAAAACCGCTGCATAGCCCTAAGGTTACAGTTTGGTGCGCGGTGGGAAAGTTTGGCGTCATCGGTCCCTATTTCTTCGAACAAAATGGGGTTACCGTTACCATAACATCTGGGCGTTACATTGAGATGGTGAACACCTTTTTCATCCCTGAGTTACGAAGAAGGCGTATTGCTCGTCGACATTTGTGGTTTCAGCAAGATGGGGCCACGCCACACACCGCCAGAGCGTCAATGGCTGTTCTTCGCCCCCTGTTTCCCAACCATCTCATTTCGAGATTTGGTGACATTGCATGGCCCCCTCGGTCCCCTGACTTGTCCACATGTGACTTCTTTCTATGGGGGTACCTCAAGTCACGTGTCTACGAGGACAAGCCCCGTACATTAGATGCATTGAAGGAAGCGATCCGTCAACAAATCATCCAAATCAACAGAGACCTGCTGGGAAGAGTGGAGGCCAATTTTCGTAAACGCCTTCAACAATGCGTCGACGGCCAAGGACATCATATGCCAGATATAATTTTCGGTACATGATTATTATGACATGAAATGCTATGTTCTTACGAATGTTGTTCTACCAATATATTTTCTTTACAAAAATAAATATAATTTTCCTGATTATTCCAAAAACACTTGGTTCCCGTGCCCCACCCTGTATATATAATGCAAACCCACAAGGAAAAAGAAAAATGATTCCAAGCCCTTTCGTGGATTCAGAAGTACACTTCATCATTCCCTGACGAGGTGTACTTCTGAATACACGAAAGACCTTGGAATCATTTTTCTTTTTCCTTGTGGGTTTGCATCGTTCATTCATTTCACGTGGGCAAGCTTCTATTTATAAAAATTTTAAAATTCGAAATTGTATTGTCTATGAGGCAACCAAATAACAAAACAACGTCAGCTGCGAACACCCTAGCTGTAACGAATTTTCGACTTCTTTTAAGAATTCGACAGTCTGACATTCAGTTGCTATTAGACTGCTAGTGCCACTTTTTTCTTCCACTAGTGAGAGTAGGCATTTGCGTTTAGTAACAGATCGACTTCTAATTCTTTTGCGTTTCAGAAATGGACATTTACAATGGATTTGAGTGCCGTGAACGTCGCAAGAGTCGTCGTCCTAATTGAAGATGGTCGGAGCCAGCGTTACGTCGCCGATGCGCTAGGAATTCCAAGAACAACGGTTCGACGTGTCTACCAACGTTCTGTGGACACAGGAGAGTACACCGGGAAGACCAGGATCTGGAAGATCGCGCTGCACATTTGTTGTTCACGGACGAATCAAGATTTAATCTTCGAACATCCGATGGACGGGAAAGAGTGGGGAGAAAAACAGGAGAAAGTCTGTGAATAATACTCGTCCCCATCGGACCATAGTCCAATTGACATGCTCACGAGCGAAAGCGAGACGAGCATTGCGGTGGTGTGGGAGCAATTCCGAGCCCATTGCTGGACGTCTAGCATGTAAGCCACTTTCCACAAGTCTCCTTCTAACGGTTCGTTCCGATACACTGACGTCTCGAGACCTTTCCAGCTCATTGTGGACGTTTGTGGCAGTCAAACGACGATCTCGCAAAACACTCAAGACGATGAAACGATCGTCACGGGCAGATGTGCAACGCGATAATCCAGATCCTGGTCTTCGGGTGTACTCTCTTTTGTCCACAGAACGTTGATAGACACGTCGAACCGTTGTTCTTGGAATTCCTAACGCATCGGCGACATATCGCTGGCTCCGACTGGTCCGGTGCTAGTGTCTCCGAGCAACTGATACAATGAGCAAATCAACATCTTCAATTAGGACGACGACTCTTGCGACGTTCACGGCACTCAAATCCATTGTAAATGTCCAATTCTGAAACGCAAAAGAATTAGAAGTCGATCAGTTACTAAACGCAAATGCCTACTCCCACTAGTGGAAGAAAAAAGTGGCACTAGCAGTCTAATAGCAACTGAATGTCAGACTGTCGAATTCTTAAAAGAAGTCGAAAATTCGTTACAGCTAGGGTGTTCGCAGCTGACGTTGTTTTGTCTCGTTATTTGGTTGCCTTATAGACTATTTTTCGAATTTTAAAACTTTTATAAACAACAGAAGCTTGCCCACTTTTTTGCTTTTCGCGATATTCCAAGTGGGCCGATTTTTCTGCCGCTCACTATATATATATATATATATATATATATAATATATATATACAGGGCGTCCCAAAAAAATGTATACACACTTTAAATAATTATAAAGGCAGTGTTTATTAAAATACATTTCATTTTCAAAATGTAATAGAATCTACAGACATTATTTAATTGTTTTGTCAACGCCTGTTTTCAAACTGACGTCCGTTCTGGTCCAGGCACTGCTGATAACGCGAAGCAATCGAATCGCAAACATCACGAAACATTTCGTTTGGTATTTGTGTGCATTCTCGTTCAATGGCTGCTCTCAATTCAGCGACTGTTGCAGGTTTTATAGCGTAGACTTTGTCTTTTAAGTATCCCCATAAAAAAAAGTCTAGTGGTGTGAGGTCTGGTGAACGCGGAGGGTATTCTACGAAACCCCTTCGTCCAATCCACATCCACATCGTGCCAAGTACCACTCGCAATACTCCACTCTTCGGTCCGGATCATCATCATCTTCATTAATAGCATGGACTAATCTTGGAATGTAACTTTTCCATTGACAGCGCTTCAAAATGCGTTGGACAGACGATTCTGAAATTCCTACCTCACGACTCGCTTGCCGCACAGATTTTCTTGGACTTTGGTGATACGTTTCCAGTACTCTTTCTTGCTTTGTGGGGCTTGTCGATGTCCGTGGTCTTCCGGAACACTTCTTGTGGACATTCTGAACAGTTCCATCGGCTTCAAACTTATCTCTAATTCGAGTGATGGTAAGTCGCGTTGGTGGATCTGTTTGAAACTCCCTCCTAAACTGTCTTTGCACTTCAACTGCGTTTTCACACTTCCAGTAGCATTTTAGAATGAATTTACTTTGTTCAAAGCTTAGTCTGACTGCCATTATTAATTCTAATGGGTTTAACTTGGAAAGAAAGAAACATCAATTGAGCTATCAGCTGTTAAAGTGTGTATACATTTTTTTGGGACGCCCTGTATATATACACACACAGTATATCAAAAAATGGGATGAATTTCAGAATTCGCGAAGAGGTAAAGTTTTTTAAAATCTCAAGAAAACATGCCATGAACTATATATGTGATACGATACGATGCGATGCATCTTGTTCCTGAAGAATCATGCACCAGGACTGATAAGAACTGGGGGTGTCTACAATACGAACTTTGGACAGACTAAAGTTTGAAGAACCACGTACGAAAACCTCGTCAGTACTTTGACCCCCTAACTGCTTGGCAATGCTGTTGCGAGTTGCTCGTACTCTGAAACGGGCGTATGGGCGGAATGGTGCTCTATGTAAAAAGATGTTTAACTCTTCATACTTCCACTTAAACTATGAATACATCGAAGATTATATATATATATATATATATATATATATATATATCAGTGGCGATTTCTTAATGAATGCAACGCATGCAATGCATGTGTTAAATATGTTCTCTTTTCAGATCTAAGTAAGGATTATAATTGACAAAAATAATTTTCAGAAACTAAAAATAGTCTAAGGCTTCAATCACGCATGTACTGGCTATTGGGCGTAAGCAAATTATGTCTTATTTCATTAGACAATTAAGAACATTTTTCTGTACACAGATCGAAATACTTGTAGCTAACGCATTCACTAATTCAGTCTGGGTACAGAAAAATGTTCTTAATTGTCTAGTGAAATAAGACATGATTTTGTTTACACCGCCTTGCCTTGGGCAATTTTTTAAGGAGACTTCTCACTATCCATAAGATATTTTTTTTGAGCCTCATAGCTAAATTCAAAAGGCAATATGTTTTAAAATATGCTTAGAAAATTTACTTAATATTTTTACTAAAAATAATTAAAAAGCTTGTTCTGATTTTTTTTAATTAATGAAAATAATACGGCATGCATTCAGTTTTATAGGTGCATTCACCAAAAGTAACATCTGGCAATTCTGACAAGGCTTCTTTCCAGTACCACCGCCGCAAGCATCCACTTGTGTTCGGTGTTCCCTTTTGTGCTTTAATTATAGCATTGTAGTGCCCATAATGACTGACGATGTGTTTAATCAATTGAAGACTAGAAGATTTTACTCACTCTCTTTTGATGAGAAAAAGCGCATATTGAATAATGGCAGACCGATTCCACATTTGAATTTAAGCAAAGAAAATAAAGGCTTCACTAGGAAATTTAATCCTAAGCTGTATGATGATGTTCCCTGGTTATGTGGAAATATTTCAAATAACAAATTGTACTGTTGTTGGTCGTGTTTCCTATTTTCAAGAGATAACTCTGTGTGGAATTCTGTTAGTCGTGGATACGACGATTTAAACAATTTACATACTGCAATTTCTCGCCATGAAAAATCTCTTGCTCACATAAATGCATTTGTTGATCTTAAAACATTTGGAAAGTCAGAAAGAATTGATTTAATACTCGACAAGCAGAAATCAGTTGCCATTTCCAGACATAACGAAGAAGTTAATAAGAATCGAGAAATTTTGAAACGTTTGATTAGGATAACATGTTTTTTAGGTATGCAAGAATTAGCATTTCGCGGTCACAATGAAGAAAAAACGCTGACAATAGGGGTAACTATATTGAATTGGTATTTTGTATGGGAGAATTCGATGAAAAGCTTCAAAACCATTTAAAAACTGCGACTGTTTTTAAGGGAACATCATCTGCTATTCAGAATGACATAATTCAATCTATTAGTGCAGTTATGTTAGAACAAATAAAACGTGAGCTTATCGACTGCATGTATGTGGCGATTTTATTAGATGAAACATCTGATGTCAGCTGTTTTTCTCAACTCTCTACTGTTGTTCGTTATGTTAATAAACATGGAGAGATTTGTGAACGATTTATAAAATTCAATGACGTCAGCAATGATAGAAGTGCAGGAGCGATTTCTGATTTATCTATAAGGCAACTAGGTGAACTGGGCTGTTTGAAAAAATTAGTTGCTCAAACCTACGACGGTGCTGCTGTTATGGGGAGCGATCTTAATGGAGTACAAACAAAGATTAGAGAAACTGTACCAGAGGCTATTTTTCTTCACTGCTACGCCATAAACTTAATCTTGTTTTATCCCAAGCTGTCGCTGAAATTTCCGAATGTAATAATTTTTTTCAGTATTAGGAAGTTTGTCATCATTTTTCAGCAGTTCAACTAAGCGAACTTCAATGCTTGACAAAGTTGTTGGAAAGCGTTTCCCTAAACTGGCTCCAACGCGGTGGAACTATTCATCTCGTCTAGTTGAAAGAGTTAAGGAAAATAAAGAAGATATAATAGATCTTTTAAAAAGCATTCTTGAAAACCCAAAGAAATTTGATGAAAAAGTATTTTCTTCAATTTTTCCTTTTACTGAATATCTATTTAATGTGCTGCAAACAAAATCTATGGATATTGTGTATAGCTCAATCACCGTTGAAAGCACTATGAAAAAATCAAACAAATAAGGGATACAAAATTTGCAGATATGTGGGACTTGATAACAGAAAGATGTGGTGAACCTGTATGTAAAAGGAAACAGAGTCTTTCTCCACAAGAGAAGTATAGTCAACTATTTCATGAAATATTCGATAATATACTTCTTCAAATGAAAGAGCGTTTCAGTTCAATGGAAAAATTGGAATTCATTGAGCTTTTAGATTGCAAAAAATTTGAGTTCTATGATGTTACTTTCGCAGAGAGAGCTTTTGAATCTTTGAAAAGAAGCTACAATTCATTTTTGAGTTTCCTCGTCTCCGTTCTGAATTGTGTGTTTTATATTCGCACAAATCTTTTGCCAAAAAGAATGTTGCTGAGCTCCTAAAATATCTACTGGAAAGCGAAATGCACAAAGGTCTTAAGGAAATATATAAATTGACGAATTTGATTCTAACTATACCAATATCGACAGCAAGTGTTGAGCGATCATTTTCTGCGCTTAAAAGAATTAAAAGTTATTTACGGAGTTCCCAAAGTGAAGAAAGGCTATCTAATCTTGCCTTAATTTCAATTTAAAAAAATTTCCTCAAGAAACTTATGGAGTATCGAGAGTACTTTTACAATTTGGTCATCGAAGAATTTTGCAGGAAAACTAGGAGAGCAGAATTTCAATTCAAATAATGCTTCACAATTATTTAAGGTAAATTTTAAATTTGTATCTTTTTCTTTAGATCAATTCGGTAACTACTATATATAAATATGTCTAATTTTTTGTTCGCATATTTAAGCCTAACATTAAATGAACTTTCCTTCAAAGAGGTCCCCAAAAGTTTGTAAAACACCTTTAACTTGCTAAGTTCTATGTAAACAATATGCAAAGTTTGGGCAAGAGGGTTAGGCGGATGTTTTTCTTCCATTCCATAACATTGCATGCCTGAACAAAAATGTCACGAGTCGCCACTGATATATATATATATATATATATATATATATATATATATATTATATATATTATATATATAACGGGTGTGCCATAAAAAAGGGTATATTTTAAAAGGCTATAAAATCAACATTTGTCATTTAATTTTAATAAAACTTCTACACAATAAAACATATGTATTTATCTATATGCAAACAAGTTTTCAGACTAAAATATCAAATAACTCAAATTCTATCAACATTTAACGAAAGAGTATGATTTTTCTACTTAACATGCAAAAATTATTAAACCTTTTTAATATTATTTTATAAAAATAATTTTTAACGTAAAATTTACCTGAAATTATGAAAAAAATTGTTCGAAATGATTTCCTTCCATTTCAATAACTTTTTTTATTCTTGGCCCGAATATGGGAGAACTTAGCAGAGCGAGTCTACAGGACTAGAATAAAAGATGTCGCTCATTTACGCGAGATCATCATTCAAAATTGGGAAGAGCTTCCACAGGAACGAGTAAAATTCGAGCCATAGATGAATTCCAGCCAAGAATAAAAAAAGTTATTGAAATGGAAGGAAATCATTTCGAACAATTTTTTTAATAATTTCAGGTAAATTTTACGTTAAAAATTATTTTTATAAAAAAATATTAAAAAGGTTTAATAATTTTTGCATGTTAAGTAGAAAAATCATACTCCTTCGTTAAATGTTGATAGAATTTGAATTATTTGATATTTTAGTCTGAAAACTTGTTTGCATATAGATAAATACACATGTTTATTGTATAGAAGTTTTATTAAAATTAAATGACAAATATTGATTTTATAGCCCTTTTAAAATATACCCTTTTTTTATGGCACACCCGTTTTATATATATATATATATATATATATATATATATATACACAGTACCTTAATAAATAAACCATTAATTTTTAACACTACATTACAATGATTACAGTACAAATAATTACCCTTCGTGAATACTATTTACAGTTGAAATTAGGGTTAAATGGGGGGAGGGGGATCGTGAAGGACTGACTTCAGTTTGAAGTTTGAAATAACAGAATTTGGGAAACGCTGTTTTAGCCTAACCTAATCTAATCGTATCTAATGAAAATATCAAAAAAGGTGAGCAGTGAAACTAATTTGTATACCTGACCAGCATCTTCAGTATACATTCGAGGATTCGAACCATTAACTATCCTATTAGTAGGCGGGGACCGTGAAACGACTAACCGAAGGTTGGGATACATTTTAATGTTCTTGCCTCGCCATTTTTAAATTCTTTGGGCGAAAAAGTCATCATATATTCATGATTAGAGCCTGAAGTCACATTTGCCCCGCATTTTCCACACGCCGAAAGAGGGTTGTTTGTGGCTTAAATGGTTAAGAATTATAGAGGTACGCAGTAGTTAGGGACACTGAATTGAGACATTTTCGGTGTCCAGTCCAGGAAATGCATATGAATACATACACACGTACGTGTATATACATATATACAGATAGACATAAGTATATACATACATACATACATATACACTGCATATTGTTGAGGAATTTTTGATGTATAGATATTTAAAAAATGGGACCTTTACTAGGTTCAGACATAGGGATGCCAAAAGTAAATAGACACGTTCGGTTTTCTATAGTTTTTGATTTGATAATAAAAGTCAATACGTAATAATAAATTTATTGAATCAATATATTTAGAGTCGTGTCGCTTTCCCCTTTGAATTATGTAAAGCTGACACACACACACACACACGTGCGCGCACGTTCTGGCATTCCACTGATGAACGTTGCCATTTCTTCTTGAGGACAATCATTGCGGTGTCTATTTATTTTTGTCAACCTTCTGTATATAAACGCTGAAATAAATCCTCCAAACAATTACAGTGTGTAACTGTAAAATAAATTAGTTACTGTTCATCCGCAAATAACGAAAAAGAAATTCAACGACATTGAGGGGAGAAAGAACGAAATGAGGGGAAAAAATGCTCGCGAGTTTACAACTCTTAAAAACTCGGTTTAACTTATCCTTTGACTATTAATCCATTGCAAATTAAATTCAATAAATAAACTAGTATCAGTCGCTGAGAATATTTCCACTGTCCATTAATAATATGGAGAGCTGAGTGAACTAACATATATATATATATATATACTTATTCGAACTATAGTGGATGTAATTTCCCAGAAGAGTTCCTTGTTCCATGGCGCGGTCTGTGTTTAACATATATATATATAATATATATATATATATATATATATATATATATATATATATATATATATATCTCGTATCTTTGAAGGAAATCAGTCATTTCATAGAATGGCTAAAAAAAAAAGTTTTGAACATGATTCGTACAATGTCTGTGATTTAATCACAGGCACAACGCATTACTAACCAAACCAACTTAACCTAACCTAACCTAACCTAACTCACCTAACCTAATCTACCTAACCAACATAACCTAATCTAACCTAACCTTCAAAAAGTAATTGAGGGTCATAGACGTTAAGCAAAATGCCTGAAACATTTAGGCATTACGTAAAATGACCAGCTCAACACATTGAATGTAATATATATATATATATATATATATATATATATATATATATATATATATATATATATATATATATATTATATATATATATTCACCGGGTGTAAGAATCGTGTTAACAACCTCAAACGTGATTCTTTGACTATTATATATATATATATATATTATATATATATATATATATATATATTATATATATATATATATATATAAACTGTATTGTATAGCAGTGACTGTACACATCATTCATCATGTTGTGTCGAGCAGTACCAATTTTTTTTACCTTGATCATAACTCAGGACATTATAAAAAAATTCTTACTGTTTTATTACTGTGGTTCACCTGGTGCTGTAATCCATACCTGTGGAACGAAATTCTCACGATAATTACAGGTTACCTTCTACCTGATCTGGAACGAGATGGATCATCAAAAATAAAAAAATTTATATGTATTTGTAAAGAGATGCGAGAAATGATACTGTGTTTGTGTCTGAGAGAGAGAGAGAGAGAGAGAGAGAGAGAGAGAGAGAGGAACTTTTATACAAAAATAAACTCTCCAAAAACACTTCTTCAGATAATGACTTGTTTTTCACGAATCTTCGATGTGGAAATTCACGGTTGCCTAGCAACGGATTATTAGACCTGATTATTATGTAAAGCGAAGTCTCTCTCTCTGGATTTTACACTGTACTTACACGTGGAATTATCTCAGCGACCAATCTTACTGGTTAATATGCTGTAAACACATAGGACGACTGTCCTATCCGAATAACAATTAACTTAAAGATACGATAATTACAGCACCTAAAGAGAATTTGCAGTAATACTTCGTCTCAGTTCATTTTTAACTTCTAAATTAAATTGTAAAGCAAAAACCAAATAATTAAATAATAAATTATAAATAAATAAATATACACACACCTCGGTGGTGTAGTGGTTAGCGTCGCTGACTACGAATCCATCGGCCCGGGTTCGAGACCCGACGGCAGCCGGCGCGCAGCAAAACCCAGCTGTTCATCCTTCCACACAATAAAGAAAGGGGTTGGTAGGTAAATGGGTACCCTAAGTGGCCTAGTGGTTAAAACGCTGGGCTGCTGATGGGGCGTGGTTCGGATTCCACGTTAAACTGTAGGTCTAAGGTGGAGTGAAAAGCTTGACCTTCGTCAGAATGAACAATTCGGGCGGAAGCTAACCAAAGGTGTATATATATATATTACTGCTCAACCTGTAATTATGTTTTCAAAACAGATTATCAGAATAAGTGACCTGACCTCATATATTGATGGATGACTGGTTTGAATAAGATATGATATTTTGAAATAATTTTCGCAAGTGAAAAAATATTAGTATTATTATTATTATTATTAAAGGTTATAATTAGGATTAAATAAATATTTTAGTAACTGCAAACATTTTTGTTTTTACACCCTAAGATAATCCGTGTGGGTAAATGGGTATAGCATTGCATGGGCCATTAAAGTGCCCCAGGTTCAATTCTCTTCGGAGTCCTGTTTTTTTTTCCTCTCTCTCTCTCGCCTTGTATCTGATCATTATGATTTTAATCAGCTGGAAATAAGTCACTCAATTATGGGGTGTCAGCGAGGGGGGCCCATTAATTTGGGGCCCTTTTCATTAGCTGAAAATTTAATTGGAAAGAAGGACAGAGGATTTCCTAAAGGCGTCAAGAAACGTCCCGTAAAATAAAGGTAAACGTGTTCTGTTCAGGTAATTCAGAGAGAAAGTTATGATGGATGCCGAATCATGCCCTTACAGTCAGAGAGAGAGAGAGAGAGAGAGAGAGAGAGAGAGAGAGAGAGAGATGGATGATCATCGTTGTCTAATTCAAAAACAATTTATACTTAATTTTGTCTTGTTTACATCATTAATTATATTTGAAAAAGTGAATCAACTGTAAATTCTTCCTGTTTGATTCGACCAAATTACATTCTTTGTTTCCTCGCATGCAAAATATTCTGTTCATTTACATCTCTGTTAACGGTAATCAAGTTGACAAATTAAATTTTCAATATCTCTCTCCTCTCTCTCTCTCTCTCTCTCTCTCTCTCTCTCTCTCTCTCTCTCTATCTCTTGTTCCGAAACTGGAACTGTCAAGGAGACTGTAATGTCTCTTTATAATTCACTAATCACACCTCAACTCAAATATTGTGCGCAATTTTGGTCTCGGTCCCTTAGGAAGGATCTAAGAAGGTTAGAAAGGAGACAAGCAAGGGCTACAAAACTGATCGAGATTGGAGCGCCAGAATCTGTTTACCTTAGAGACGAGGAGGTTGCGCCGTCAGCTTGTTCAAGTCTTCAAGATGCTCAATGGAATAGACAGGGTAGACTACAGGAACTTATTCTCACTTAATGCCAATCCGACAAGAAATAATGGTTTTAAACTGGAACTAAAGACATTTAGGACCTCTGTCTGCGGCAATTTCTTCTCCTATAAATAGTTAATATCTGGAACCAACTTCCCTCAGAGGTTTCAAGCCAAAGTGTAAATGTGTTTAAAAATAGGCTGGACAAAGTACTGAATACTCTCATGGTTTAAGATTAAAACATAACGTAACTCTGCAGGAGTTCGCTTGCGCGGTTTCTGTGTGCATGCTAATTATAGAGCTTTTTATATATTCTCCACTTTCTTGTAAAATTTCCTTGGTTACTTTTCCAGGGTCAAGGTATTTTCTTCAACCTTTTTCCGTTCCTGCCTCTGGCAGGGAGCGAGCGGAGGGTGAGGAGAGAGCCTTATACTTTTCCATCCAGTTTTCTGCTACTGCTAGAATAGTTGAAAGAAAAATGAACGTATTTAATAACAGGAACCTCTCTCTCTCTCTCTCTCTCTCTCTCTCTCTCTCTCTCTCTCTCTCTCTCTCTCTCTCTCTATCTCTCTCTCTCTTTCGTATTAAATAAAGCAGAAGTAACTGTTTAACTGTACATAATACATAAGTAAAACCTTTATTGTTACAGTTACAAAAAATGCGAATCTAAATAACAGCAAAATTTCTAAATAGGTTTTTATGATGTAATATAACAGCGGCGCTCTTAAGAAAGTAAATGGATCTGTGAAGCGCAAGAAGATTTAAAAAGGGTTCTCTTTTTATACCTTTACTGCATAATGGAGTGATATCTTTTTTTGTATGATGTAATTTAGATCATTTAAATCAGTGTATTTCGCGAAAAGGTCCCTATAGAAACAATATATTTTTAAAGACATTAAAAAATGATTTAATCACAACTGATTCGGTTTTAATTTTCAAATTTCATTATTGTTACCAAAAGGAATCAGAAAAGACAATATTACTAATTAGTAATTTTTTATGTGTTTCCAGAAATCAGGGTTCTAGGCGGACTTTTTTCGGAAACTGTAAAACTTGGTTAACCTTGGTTTGCTTCCGCCCGAATATTCATTTTGACGAAGGGCAGCTTGTCACTCCATCTTAGGCCTAAAGGTTTGACGTGGAATCCGAACTAAGCCCCACCACGGACAATCAGAAATTACAAAGTCCTCGCCCGGACTCGATTTCAGCAGCCTAGCAGCTTAACCACTAGTCTACCCAGGGTACCCATTTACCTACAAACCAATTTTTTTTATTGCAGTGGCCGATGGATTCGTAGTCAGCGATGCTAACCACTACACCACCGGAGCGCCACCACCTTCGCAACAACATCTATCATGAGAATAAAAACCCACTCTAATAGACAGAGTTTATTTCCACGACAGTTTCGACGCCCACTGGCATCCTCCTCGGGTGGATACAGAAACACAAATGAAACAAAACAAGAGGGAAAAACAGTTCAGGGATCGACCGTTAAGAAATTCGCACCTAGGTTGGATTCCATTCTCTCGAGACAGGAGGGGCATTTTCATTAAGTACATTCGCACAAATTTTAAAACTATCTTCCTGTTCTAAACATACAGATTCTATTATTTTTACATAATTATTACATTTATAATTAAATTTATTACATTTAATATTGCATAATTATTAATTACAGAAATTATAAATTTATTATTACATTGGTTATTACATTGTTGTTTATTATACAGAAATTATAAACCGAAAAACGAATGAAAAAAGGCGATTAGGAAATAATCCAGAGACCATTGAGAAATTCGCACCTAGGTTAGATATCGTTCTCCCGAAACCAGAAGGGCATTTTATTACAGGGTAAAACCGTTGACGAAAGAATTTAAGTTTGCTTTGGCGTTCAAATATTCGTCTACCGTGAAAAGTAAATTGGTTAGGAATAACGTTGCAAAAGAGGAACAAGCCTGTGTCTACAGCATTCCCTGTAAAAGGTGTGATTTAGTATACGTGGGAGAAACTGGAAGAAATATTGAAACCCGTATCAAAGAACACAAATATGCCTTCAGAAGTTGTAATACTAATAATGCCATTTTTATCACGCTAGCCAAAATAATCATGCTATAGATTGGGAATCAAGTAAGGTACTTTATAAATGTAATAATTATGTCAAAAGAAAAAATAGAATCTGTGTGTATAGAAAAAGTAGATAATTTTAATTTGTGCGAAGGTACTTATAAGTTAGACCCTTTAATGAGATTCTTGGTCAATAAATCCCTTACGGAGTCGTGGGAACGTGTTCGAACCTAAGTGTGAATTTCTTAAATGTCTCTGGATTGGAATGTTTCCTTACTCGCTTTTAGTAAATGTAATAATGGAAGTAATTAATGTGGAAATAAATATATGCAGTAATTATGTCAAAACATTAGGATCTGTATGTATAGAACAAGAAGATATTTTTAATTTGTGGAAATGTAGTTATAAGCTGACCCTGTAATAAAATGCCCTTCTGGTTTCGGGAGAACGATATCTAACCTAGGTGCGAATTTCTCAATGGTCTCTGGATTATTTCCTAATCGCCTTTTTTCATTCGTTTTTCGGTTTATAATTTCTGTATAATAAACAACAATGTAATAACCAATGTAATAATAAATTTATAATTTCTGTAATTAATAATTATGCAATATTAAATGTAATAAATTTAATATAAATGTAATAATTATGTAAAAATAATAGAATCTGTATGTTTAGAACAGGAAGATAGTTTTAAAATTTGTGCGAATGTACTTAATGAAAATGCCCTCCTGTCTCGAGAGAATGGAATCCAACCTAGGTGCGAATTTCTTAACGGTCGATCCCTGAACTGTTTTTCCCTCTTGTTTTGTTTCATTTGTGTTTCTGTATCCACCCGAGGAGGATGCCAGTGGGCGTCGAAACTGTCGTGGAAATAAACTCTGTCTATTAGAGTGGGTTTTTATTCTCATATTTTGACCTTCACGTAAAAAAGTGAAGTTTTTTGCATTTAACATCTATCATCTTTGGTTTAGATTGAATTGAACGAGTCTAAGAATATTTTAGATGTAAATACATTTACAATTAACTTCAAATCTGTCCTCTTTTACAAATTAAAGGTAATAATAGTACAGGGTGACCCAAAATATGTGTCCCAAAAAAAAAAAATATTACAAATTATTTTTGGGAATACCTTTTTTTGGATCACCCTGTACACTGAGTTTATTTGAATTAACTATATTATATTACGCGTTAATATATTCATTTAAAACATCTTCGTATTTCTGTTTATACAATAAATTTAATAAGAATTTTGAACAAATACAAAATAAAATTCTGTTCACCCTGTAAGTCAAAATCTTACACGTGCCACAAGTGCCAAAGAAAATAAAAATATATTAATTCTCTCTTGCTTAATATTTTCCTATTTTTTTATTTGATTGTATATTCTTTTATTGTCGTGGGGGGGGGGGGGGGGAACCTCCGTCATTACGGCAAAGGGCATGTGACAGAGGGTATCTCTACGGCTTTACGTGGAATTTGAATCCGAACCACGGGTCGCTACATTATCTGACCGTAGAAGACGGTCACTCATTCAACAACTGCTCAAACCCATCGTCGCTTAACCCAACTCATCTAACGGAAGCAGCATTACGATTTAGTATTAATCAGTGAGTTTACAGATAAGTTTTTGTTGAAATCAATTTAAGACAATGGATACTCATTGCAAAGACAGAAACCTCTAGTGGCAGATTTGCAAAATTTGCAAAATTCGTACTGCAGAAAGTACGAAAGAGCGTGTCTTTAGCTTCACTCGTACAGAATCGAAAGTTTCTTATGGTCATATTCGCTTTAGCACACAGGCTTCGAGATTGTTTTCTTATATCCCAGCCATCACCCGAGGAGCTGGTAATAGTTTGACCCAAATACTTAAACTTTTGTACTTCCTCAATTACTTCACCATTCATTTCAAACCTTATATCAGCTGGCTGATTACAGCTTTTAGGATGAAATTGCATAACCTTAGTTTTTGTAACATTAAAAAGAATATCATGTTTCTGCGAATACACTTCGCAGACTTTTAGTAGCCGATCCAGACCTTTAACAGAGGGACTTATTAACACCATATCATCGGCATAAACTAAGTTTTTTATCCTTGTGTTATCTATACAACATCCCACTGTTGCCTCATTAAGTGAAGCAATTAATCCGTCAATATACACGTTAAACAGCATAGGGGAGAGCAAGGAGCCTTGTCTCACCCCGCAAGAGGAGCCAAAACACTCGGATAGTGCATTGCCCCACCTAACAGTAAAAGATTGGTGGGAATAACAAAATTTCAATAAATTTAATATGTATCATACATGGGACCTTCCTGTCTTCTAGTTTTGCAAATAAAATATTGTGGTTCACCCTATCATATGCCTTACTTATATCTAGGAAACAGCTATAAATAGTTGAATTACTGTCAATGTATTTAGATATTGTTTCTTTAAGTACATAGATACACAGGTCAGTTGAGTGGGACCTTTTAAAGCCAAACTGATTAGGAGATGTCCATATATATATATATATAGAGAGAGAGAGAGAGTTACAAGGAAAAGAAGTACCTCAAAAGGCCTTGCGGCCCATACCGAGGAGGTACCAATGGCAACGGGTGCCAGGGAAAATTTTGTGAAAGTTTATTTTTCTTTCAACTATCCTAGCAGTAGTAGAAAACTGGATAGAAAAGTAGAAGGCTCTCTCCCCACCCTCCGCTCCCTCCCTGCCAGAGGCAGGTACGGAAAAAGGTTGAAGAAAATACCTTGACCCTGGAAAAGTAGCCAAGGAAATTTTACAGGAAAGTGGAGAATATATAAATAGCTCTATATTTAGCTTGCTCACAGAGACCGAGCAAGCGAACTCCTGCAGAGTTTTCTGAGGTTTTAATCTTAAACTATGAGTGTGTTCAGTACTTTGTCTAGCCTATTTTTAAACAGATTTACACTTTGACTGGAAACAACCTCTGAGGGAAGTTGGTTCCAGATATTAACTATTTTATAGGAAAGAAATTTCCGCAGACTGAGGTCCTAAATGTCTTTACACACTCAAATAGTGTGCAAGATTTCGTCTAACCTTTTCTTGAACTGATCCACAGAGGAACTGTTCACAACTTCCGAAGGTAACCTGTTCCATGTGTCACAGATCTTATACGTAAAGTAATTCCCACACACACTAGTCCTAAACCGTTTCAAATCCAACTTCCAACCATTGTTGCGAGTTGGGTTATCATTTAAACTAAACATACTTCTAAAATCGACATCGTTGAACCCTCGTAAGAGCTTGAAAACCTCGATCAGTTGACTGCGCAGCCTCCGAGTTTCAAGCGAAAACAAGTTCAGGGCGCGTAACCGTCGATTGTAGCCCATATGCCTAACGGAAGGGATTAACTTTGTGGCCCTCGCCTGCACTCGCTCCAGCCTCTCAATATCTTTCCTGAGGGTGGGCGACCAGAACTGCACAGCATACTCCAGGTACGGCCGAACAAGGGAATTGTACAGTGAGAGCACAATCTCCTTGTTCCGAAACTGAAATTGCCTCCTGATATAACCCAATAGTTTCTGGGCTTTCTTTTCCACCTCTACACACTGTTTCGTAAACTTAAGGTCGCTGCTAATTAGCACACCCAAGTCCTTTTCTAAATCAGTCACCTCGATATTACTGCCCAACATCGAGTAGTCCGACTTGGGATTGGCGTAGCCAATGTGCATCACTTTGCATTTACCCAAGTTAAACGGCATTTGCCATTTTTCGGACCACTCTCTCTCTCTCTCGAGAGAGAGAGAGAGAGAGAGCTCTATATATATATATATATATATATATATATATATATATATATACGTCGTTTCTATACGTTAATATACTGCGCGGTCATTGCAGTTAAATGTATATATATATATATATATATATATATATATATATATATATATATATATATATATATATATATATGTGTGTGTGTGTGTGTCATACGTATTGATTTACTGTTCGGAAACCTAAATGTTTACAGATAAACAGAAGGATCAACACAGTGGCGAACATTCCTCAAATTTATTTCAGTGTCTGAAACGTTTCAGTTAAGCATTTGTCATCCTCAGTGGGACTTTAAAATGATGTGAATATAAAACAACTCAAACTGCAATCAAAGTAAAAAAAAAAAATGATAAATTATAATGACAAAAGTAAATAAAGATGATTGAGATCTAATAATATAAATTATATAATTTGAAGTAGAGATCAGTGGAGTTGATTGAAAATACTAATTACTACAAAGGATAAATGTATGTTAATAGTTAACATAGGCCTCCCACTGAATTAAATGAAAAACAAGATGATAAAATCAGTGGGTATTTTAATTGGTTGTTTGGGTATGGAAAAGAATTTACTTGGTTAGTAAAGATTCAGTTTGAAAGAGTTAGATCATTGTTTACGTTTACGTGTGTACCCCGAGGGTCACCTTTAGCTCTACCATTAACAGGGTAACACTCAGGAGCCCGCAGGCGGGAGCGAACCAGAGCCTCACCGAACAGAGTCCGCCACCGTAATCACTGAGGTACCGGGCGCTTTCGTTTATTTTTAAAATTTATAATATTCTAAAACCATTAATAATTAAGATACTTAAAATTTTTTATTTATATATATATATTAACATTGGTTAAAGCATACTGTGACGCACATTTTTAGCCCTTCTTGACATCAAAAGTTCCCTGCAATTTTGTAGCTAGTCACCTGCTGGATTTATGTCTGTGTGATACTGGTCTAATTCTCCGATATTTAATAACAGCTCTGATAATTTTGGTGTTCCAACATATCTGCTCTTACTATGAGTGGTCCCCATCTCATTATAGTCCTTGATTACGTTCTGAACACCTTCTGTAGAAACTTGTTTTTTTTTGGCACTAATCTCGCTTTGACTGTAACGTTATTACAGTATTAATAAAATTCATCTCGATAAGAAAATTGGACCAACACTTTATCGAGTAAAATATTGGTTCTTATCAATATTTGAAAGTTTGCTTTCAATATACATTTACAAAAGAATATTAATGAAGTTACAGAAAAACGTTTGACTGAGAATTTTACCAACACTATTTCACCAACACTATTTCACCAACACAATACCAAGTAGAACGTTTGGATACGATTCCTAAAATTGTACAGAGATACGTTAAATCGTAATCATATTTTATTTGTAGACACGTTTTTATTTTTTTTAAAACATACGTAACTTGTGTCATAATTCAACAAAGAAAAGCCTTTAATTGCTAAAATTAATTTTACTGAATTATTATTTTTCTCTGTATGAAGTAGTGCCAGGTGGACTCAGACTTTTGCTTGCATATATATATATATATATTATATATATATATATATATATATATATTATATACCTCTTCAAAAAGGAAAATATAGCAGAGTATTTTGTACACTGGCAATACTCCATTTTATGCCTTCTTTACGCTCTTCTTAACTTCGCACCTTTTGGCACTATTACTGGCACTCTCAATTCCGCAAATGAGCAAAAACGTCGGACCTATAGTTGTTTCTTTGTTCGTAGGAAGAGTTTTCTAATGGGAATACACATTTTATTGTTATTGTGAACGGGAGAGAGAGAGAGAGAGAGAGAGAGAGAGAGAGAGAGAGAGAGAAGAGGGAAATTGCATATTAATATGTTTTTAATTTCCTATCTTAGAAAAGTGTTTACCCAATTTTTTCAGACGAAGCACCCTTTTGATGTCATTAGAAATTTTCCGGATCTATTTTATTTTTTATCATCCAAAATCGTCTTACATAAAAGCTAAATCCATACATAAGCATTACCCAATGATAGCGATAGGTTTCTGATTAGATTGAAAAATTGCATGCATTTTCTTTTGAATCAATACTGTATTTGTCGTCCCGGAGTGGATTCCAGTTATGGTATCCGGAAAAACACATTCCATATCACCGTAGTTTTGAAAATGGTTGTGCAAGAATTGAAAAAGAAAAACAACAATTACAAAGAAGATTTAAAAAAAAAAAAAAATAAAAAAATAAAATTGTAGTAAAAACCCCGAAATCTAAACGGCTGTTTCTTAGGTTGACAACTCTGACTGATTTCCATTTCTAGACCTTTAACCTGACCTTTCTGTACCTTACCCCGGATACCAATTCGGAAACCACTGCCTTAGAGTTTTTCAGATCTTATAATTTTAAAATCCAAATCCATACACACAAGATCTATATACAATTTCGAAATCTATCTCCATAAAAACTGCATTCAAGACTGTCACATGCGTAACAATATCTTTGGGACTGGATATGCATAACGAATAAAATTTAACCCGGGTTCAAATTCAGATCCATTTTCGATCCATCGACGAATAAAATCGATTTCATGACCAAAATACAGTAGTTGATGTATTATTAGTTTCGTACATCTGTTGATTCCTCGATGTGAACAAACGCTTATGCCTGAAAATTTAATTGGCCGAAGAAGCAATTGATAACTGGTAAAATTCTGGCATAAAAACTTAATTCGTGTTCTCTGCGTAATTGTATGGAATTATATAATGTCTGTTCTCATATACGAATTAGTTATACAGGGTGATTCAAAAGTCAGGTTACATAGGGTTTTTCTGTTTCTTTGCAGGTAAATGAGTTATGAGATGTTATCGAAGGAGGAGCGCATTGATGTAATATTCCTAGCTGGCTGCACAAGTGCATTGCCGTTAACGGTGGCCATATCGAACATGTGATGTGACTATTCCCCTGTATCATTACATAATACAGTATATCCCTATGTAACCTGACTTTTGAATCACCCTGTAGATTGAATTTTGAAGGTCTGTTCCGTTCTCAAACGATTTTCAATTAAATAAATCCACGTCGAATAGACGCACAGTTTGATATGGAAAATACAAATAGATAACACTGGTATGCATATGAAATTTTTTTGTCTGCTGTGAGGGTTTTTTCAACTCATATTATATAATTCGACCATGCTGAATTCGAAAATGACATTGGTTTTCCTCAATCAGGTCAGGTTTTTTCTCTATTGGCCACTTATTATAAGTCCAATTTTATCCCCAAATTTATTGATTTTTTTAGCTTAAACACTGTAGATACGAGTAATATTATAAGAACACTCGTGAAAAATGAAAACATTGTGTGAATAAATACTTTTATTCATACAATGAATATGGAAAAAAGTTTATTGAGGAAGGAATGAAGTTTTTTTGGCTTTCCGTCTGTGTTTTTCTTCGGGCACGTCTCGCTTCAAACACCAGCAATAGTCCGCCAGCATATTGATATCCCAGTTTCCCTGGTACCTCTCTTCCATTATTTTGATATCTTGGTGAAATCGTTCACCCTGTTCCTCACTATAATCCCCGCAATTTTCAGGAAAATAGTCCAAGTGGGACCACAAAAAGTGCATTTTTATGGACATGCGCGACCCATGAGCTTTGAAAGCTTCCATCAAGTTTTCGACAACGGACTCGTATTCTGGACTTCTACGCTTGCCAAGAAAATCAGTGACAACTGATTTGAATGCCTGCCAGGCATTCTTCTCAGTTGGAGTCATTGCGTTTTCGAACTGAGTATCCTTGATCAAAGTTCGAATTTGAGGACCATCAAAAACCCCAGCATTTAGTTTAGCATCAGATATATGAGGAAATTTACTCTCGAGATATTGGAATGCTGAACCCTCCTTATTCATTGATTTGATGAAATTTTTCATCAAGCCCAGCTTAATATGAAGTGGTGGGAGCAAAACTTTTGTTGGTGGTACAAGGGGCACTGAAACGACATTATGCGACCCAGGTTCAAAATTCTCTCTGGATGCCCATTCACGCTGTGCATAGTGCTTCTCATCCGCTCGGGCTATCCCATTTGCAGAGGAAACATGGGTATTTCGTGTATCCCCTTGCATTCCCAATACAAATGCCACAATCTGAAAAAAAAAGAAAATATTTAAAGAATTTAGAGAATTTTTCTCTATCAGATAAAAAAATCTATGCATTGGACTGTATCACTTCTGTGCGGAAGTTAAGTGTTCTTATACGCTCTCAAATAACCTTTGGAAAAACAACATAGTCAATAGCAATAGTTTACTTATGATATTAGTATTACCTTCAAATCTCCACAGATCCTCCAGTTATGTTGGTCGTATACGAGAGCATCCAGTAAAATTTTCATGTTATCGTAGCTCTCAGTAAGTTGTACGGAATGTGCTACAGGGACTGATGCAACCCTATTCCCAATGTTGAGAAGTACTGCTTTTCAAACTTCGTTTAGAGAGTCTATAAATAGCCTCCATTCTGATGCGTTTATATGGCAGGCCCAAGGATTCGATTAGCCCCTCAACATTGCAGCAGTACACTAAGGAAGAGGTATTTTCGTGCATTGCAAAAACTTGCGGAATTCTTCCTCTCGTTTCCTACCAGGAGGAATCTTGTTCCCGGAGCCAGCAAGTTGTCCTCTCGAAGTCGTGAGCCCAAGATCTCGGCAGCTAATTTGGAAAGTCCTAAATCCCTGGTAAGATCATTAAGTTTGGCCTGGTTGAGAGGCCTCGGCTCATTTGAAGCGATATTTTGAGGTATATACGACTGGGACTGTCATTGGCATTGGTCATTGATTCATCATCAGAATCATCGAAGTCCAGGGTTTGAGGTGGTCGGGTATTGGAATTCCAGGACCATGAAGTACAGGTCTCATAGCAGAAGGAATGTCAGGGTATACAACAATGTGTTTATTCTTCTTGTTAACTCCTGAAAATAGAAACACAGAAACATGGATATAAAACTTGCATATGAAATAGAAGAAGCATTCAGACAGTGGCGGTCGTGAGGGAAGGCTGCGGTCTGTAAGATATGAAATAGGTCGATGGAGTCTCTATATTTTCTTTCTTTTTCATTCATATTGTCCCTTCGGGGACAATATGAATGAAAAAGAAAGAAAATATACAATCATTGTATATGTATATGTAACTTGTTAAAAATATGTATGTGTAAATGTATTTTCTATAACACTATGTATATGTAAATGTATGATTAACCATTATTGTGAATATTATGCTATATATGGTGAATATTACTTATGGTGAATATTATGTCAAGTTTCATACGAGGATTTCAAAATATTTAAGAAAAATAAATTTATAAGCCCACCTTGGAGGTTTGTCATGCAGAAATAGCAATCTGTCACGTGATCCTTTCCTTCTCTCCAAATCATGGGAATTCTAAAAGGCAAGATTTCGCTCTGCCCTTGCTCCATCTTCTCAATTTTCAATGCACGTCTTGCAGCACATATGAGGGGCGAAATTTTTGTCCTGTCCCCTAGCTTAATTCCAAAGTTGGCTCTATACATTGTCTTCACAAATTTAGTGATTTGGGACTGGTTATTTGCATGGTAACGTCACCCACATATGTAGCAGAATCTATTGGGATCATTTTTTAACACGTTCTATTCATTATGAAATATTTTATCTATATGCCTGAAAAGTAAAAAAAAGATATTATACAAGTGAAACAAGTGATGATAGATGTTACTGTTCCAATTCCGCTTTGACAAAATCACGAAAAATTCTATTTTACTTATGAGGCCATAGCCGGATAATCTGAGCTGATTGAGAAAAACGGATTGCAGATTCGAAATCAGCAGGAAAAACTCTATAAGAATCACTTACAAAACCCTTGACAGCAAAATTGATGCATACCAGTGTAATGAAGGATTTCATGTACGAATATGTAAAGAATCACGTATGTATGTATGTGAACCATAGCTGAACAGGGTGCCATGGTTGAAAATTAATGTCATGAACAACAATTTGGGATGAAGATAAATAAGAATGAATTCCTTCCTATGCATAGAATCCCATATCCAAATTCTGCTAAATTCGTACCCATTCTTGAGTCCGTTATCTGTCACTGTTCCAGCGGTGTTTTGTCACATAAAATACACTCATAGTTAACATTGTGCCACTTTTTACATCTCTAAAACCATTAACGAATGCTAGAGACAAAGGGAGCTGCTGATTCTTCCCTGGAACATTCCAAAGCCTACTGAACCCGTTTTGGGTTACCTTGGTCATCAGCTGAAAAAATACCCCCCGGCCCCCTACTTTATGTATGATAACTCCAAACAAAAGTTTGAAAGCATGCGTAAACTTTCGCTAAATCATTACAGTACGATGATAGAAAACCACATTACCACTATATGCCACGAAATGTTTGTGTATACATGAGGCGCTCCGAGGAAGAAGTGGCTAAACGACAAAAGTAAAAAACTCCAGAAAATGCAATTAAAGTTGTACCAAATTTGAAAGTAAAATAACTTTTTAACTTTTGAAAATATTTCGACGAAATACCTTCAAAAGTTCAAAAGTTATGGCACTTTAACTGGCACTTTAACTTTACGTTTACTGGCGGAGAAGGGGGGGGGGGTACTTTTGTCGCTTAGCCACTTCTTCCTCGGAGGGCTTAATATGAGATTCATATATGTGACTTTCCTAATAAAATTTACTTCTGTTACACCTCTGCTCATATTATTCTGATTGTTCTCTCTCTCTCTCTCTCTCTCTCTCTTCTCTCTCTCTCTCTCTCTCTCTCTCTCTCTCTTTATATATATCTGGAAGTACTTTGACAGGATTCTATAATATGGCATAGTTCTAAGTAGCTTTGAAAATAACCTTTTATCATGAAAGCCCCCCCCCCCCCACTACCCCATCCGCCCCAAAAAAATATTAATGCTACTTTTAAAGTATTTTGGCATATTTCAATGAATTACAAAATATATATTTTTTTTTATTTGAGTTTCAAACCAATTCCAGACTTTAAAGAAACTTTGAAATTTCAAAATGGCGAAGATAAAAAAAAAAACAGGAAAAAAGATCGTTTCGAGGTAGTTTTTATGACGTCACATTTTAGTTACTTTTTTTTTTTTTTTTTAGTTCATGTAATACATGGTGTGAATTTCTAGACTTCGTGCTGCTTTATTAAGATAACACGAACCAAGAATATTAAATTTAAATAACACTATAATGATATAGGTTCACTATCTGTGAATTGTGGACGCCATTAAGCTAACATTTCGCATTTCTGGGAAATTTCCTTCAAACAATCTATCGAACGAGCGCCAAACATTCAGACACTTTGATAATGTTAAGCTGTATTATAGATTTTCAGAGAGAGAGAGAGAGAGAGAGATGAGATGAATTCATAATTAAATACATGCATTATATATATATATATATATATATATGTGTATAGAAACGACGTAAGTATAGAGGAGCGTTCTGCACACGAGGAAGAGAAATAACGAACAAATGAAAAATGAGGTAACCGCCCGGGAATCGAACCCAGGATCTTCCGATTGCGGTCAGATATGCTATCCACTACACCACGGGCCTCGATCAGTCAGAAGTCGTAATTCTCCTACATAGGGCAGAAACCAATGCCCTGAGAGGGCACCCTCGCAAATCGTGAATATGTACATTTAACTGCAATGACCACGCAGTATATTAATGTATAGAAACGACGTAAGTATAGAGGAGCGTTACCTCATTTTTCATTTGTTCGTTATTTCTCTTCCTCGTGTGCAGAACGCTCCTCTATACTTACGTCGTTTCTATACATTAATATACTGCGTGGTCATTGCAGTTAAATGTACATATTCACGATTTGCGAGGGTGCCCTCTCAGGGCATTGGTTTCTGCCCTATGTAGGAGAATTACGACTTCTGACTGATCGAGGCCCGTGGTGTAGTGGATAGCATATCTGACCGGCAATCGGAAGATCCTGGGTTCGATTCCCGGGCGGTTACCTCATTTTTCATTTGTTCGTTATTTCTCTTCCTCGTGTGCAGAACGCTCTTCTATACTTACGTCGTTTCTATACATTAATATACTGCGTGGTCATTGCAGTTAAATGTGTGTGTATTATATATATATATATATTTAAACTGCAAACACGCAGTATAATTAACGTAAAGAACGACGCTTGTATAGGAGAATATTCCGCGCAAGATGAGGAGGGAGAACGAAACAAATGAAAAAATTAGGTAACCACCCGGGAATCGAACCCGGGATCTTCCGATTGCCGGTCAGATATGATAACCATTACACCATGGGCCTCACTCGATCAAATGCCGTAATTCTCCTACATACTCGCAGAAACCAATGCCCCAAGGGGCACCTCTTGCGCGGAATATTCTCCTATACAAGCGTCGTTCTTTACGTTAATTATACTGCGTGTTTGCAGTTAAAATGTATATAATGTACGGCATGCGGGAGGTGCCCCCTTGGGGCATTGGTTTCTGCGAGTATGTAGGAGAATTACGGCATTTGATCGAGTGAGGCCCATGGTGTAATGGTTATCATATCTGACCGGCAATCGGAAGATCCCGGGTTCGATTCCCGGGTGGTTACCTCATTTTTTCATTTGTTTCGCTCTCCCTCCTCATCTTGCGCGGAATATTCTCCTATACAAGCGTCGTTCTTTACGTTGATATATATATATATATATATATATATATATATATATATATAAAGGGTGATCCAGAGAAATGGGACCCAAAAGAAACCCCTGTAACTCTTAAAGTATAAGTCCTTTTATAAAATCATACGCATCATTCGAAAGAGGATAGTTACAAGTTTGTACAGGATTGTATAGGTTTTGACAATACAAGACAAGATAAGATACAAAACAAAATAAAAGTGTTAGTTAAAACTAACCCTTCAAGATGACTGCATGGACTGTGGAACAGCTGCGTTTCATAACTGAGCAATATTATGAGCATGGAAGAAGTGTAGTTTCAGCTCAAAGATCTTTCAAGACAAATTTTCAGATGTCAAAATCACCTTCTAAGAAAGTAATCCGTCGGTGTGTCAGAAATTTTTTTCTAACTGGCACCATTGGAAAAAGAAAACCAACTGGAAGAGTGCGCACAGCAAGGATAGACGAGATCATTAACAGAACTCATGAAATTGTCCAGGATAATCCTAACATAAGCATCAGACGTGCTTCTCAGCTGTTAGGAGTTGGATATGGAACAACAACACACCGTATATTCAAGCAAAATTTAATGCTCTTTCCATATAAAATTCAAACAGTGCAACAACTAAACGATGGAGATTTCGCACGAAGACGACAATTCTGTCAATGGATCCAACAGAAGGTAAATGACACCACCAATTTTCTAGCAACTTTGATTATGTCAGACGAAGCCCATTTTCACTTGAATGGAACTGTAAACAAACAAAATTGTCGTTTCTGGGCAACAGAAAATCCATTGAATATTACCGAAGTCCCGTTGAATAGTCAGCGTGTAACTGTTTGGTGTGGTCTTACTGCATCTCAGATCATAGGGCCGTACTTTTTCGAGGATTTCACCGGAAACACGGTCACTGTAAATGGTGATCGCTACGAAAAAATGTTGACCGATTTCCTTATTCCTAAATTAAGAGATCTTTGTCTAGAAAACCACTGGTTCCAACAAGACGGAGCTACCTGCCATACCACGAGGAACTGCATGGCAGTTTTGCGTCAAACGTTTCCAGGCGAGTTAATCTCAAGATTTGGAGACGTTGAATGGCCCGCAAGGTCTCCGGATTTTTCTCCCTTAGATTATTATCTCTGGGGATATTTAAAGAGTAGGGTCTACAGAAATAACCCAACGACCTTGCAAGAATTGAAGGCCGCCATCACAAATGAGATACAGGCCATACCACCGCACACTCTTGCAAAAGTGATGCAGAACTTAGAAGCGAGAACACTGGAATGCTTGCCAACTAATAGAGCACATTTGAAAGGAGTCATTTTAAAAAAATAAATATTTCATAATAAACTTGTAACTCTACTCTTTCGAATGATATATAATTTTTATGAAAGGAATTAAATATTAAGAATATTTGGCTTTTTTTTATGGGTTCCATTTATCTGGATCACCCAGTGTATATATATATATATAATATATATATATATATATATATATATATATATATATATATATATATATATATATATATATATATATAGTCTCACCCTTTACCAAGCAGGAGAGCATTCATACTTGAATGTCAGTACTTATATGACTAAAACAATACATTTTGTATAGATCAGACGGTGTTAAGCTAAAGGGGAAAGAGTCGTTAAGGGGAAAGTATCCCCTTTTTCTTTGCGTGTGAAGAGCAATTTGAGTTTAGGAAAATTCCTCAAGTATTTTTCCTTTAATATACTATAAGAGCGTAGTTCAAATTTCGACTGTGACTTAGTCTATCGATGAAAATGAAAGCTACTCAGTGTATTTCCTGTGTTGTTACAGCGCAGCAAGGAAAAAAGTTCTCCAAAGAACGTAAAATTTTCTGAAAATCATAAAAAATTACTTATTGGCAATATTCTGCTTTTATTTGGATATTTTGGTATTTTTGGAAATAGTAATAGAATTAAACACACACACACACACCACACACACACACACACACACACACACACACACAATCATTACTAATTAATTATCTTTTATGTTAATAAAAAATTTAATGTTTATAGGCGAACTTTTTTCCGGAACTGTACGTTTACAAGAGGTTCATAAACATTCTGAAACATCTATAAATCGTTCTAAAAGCGTTTGGTAAACAATCATTGTTTGGAGGGATAAGTAGGGTGCGTGTAGCGTAGTTTCTCCGAGTGTTTCAAGTTTGTCCGCTTCAGCAGACAATGTTTAGGAAAGAGACAAGTTTACGACCTTTAATGAAGCAGAGTTACAGAGTTACGGGCTAACAAAGACCCTAAGATCCACTTTAGGTTAGCCCAAGAAGGTAGTAGAAAAAATAGGAATAACAAATGAAATAAAGAATATTGAAAATTTATACCATATTTACGCTTATAATGCGTAAAACTTTCACACGGGGATATTAATAATAGTTAAGTATAGAACAGACAAGGCTCTCTCCCTCCTCCACGAGGCACTGTTGACAGAAAAATGTTGTGAAAGAAGATTTATAGGAAAGTAGGAAAAAGTATAATGAAAAAATAGCTTCAGAGTTCATTCACACCATGCGTACACAAATCTAGCGTACCTAGTTGCGTATTAGAGGATAGTGAAAAATAAGGGATAACATGAAACACTAAACTACTTTATCTAGTCTACACCATACAATATTCTAATTTTCCCTTATTTTATCGCCCATCACCACATCATTTCTTTGATGAATGCCAAGACATTACTATCTTTCGCTCTGGAATTACCTGGATAAAAGAATACTGATCCAGAGGCACCTCCAGCCGGTTAGCACATCCCCATTTAAGAATGCCCACGAACGTGTATATGTGTTTTCTTTTCTTTTTTACGAAATATTTTTGCTATTATTTAAAACTAAAGTTCTACTCTAGCTAAGTAGCTACCCTGAAGTTGAATAATGTATATTCAGAAGTTTTGACGCCGAAGAATTCCCATCAAGTTCGCCATCACCTGAGAAACCAGACCCGACTAGCTATTCCTCCTACATTTATTACAAAAGGGGACATCACTACTTCTATATAAACTTAGAAACCTATAATGCTTTCTCTACGTAGCTCAGTTAAGTATACTGCGATTTTCTTACAAAGTGCTAACACTCCTACACTGTATGCCCAAGTAGCAGCCCTGAAATTGAAAACGACTATCCGGAGGTTTGACTCCCGAGAGATCTCATCAGGCTTCCCTTCTTTACCAAATGGGGTATCATCTGAGAACTCCCAGTGCTCTGAAACCAGACCAGGCCAGCGCCTCCAACTATATTTATTGGCAAAGGAAACATTACTACTTCTACTTTATCCTAACTACTCCTCCCTGCAAGCAGCTTCATTTGTAATGACGGAACAAAAAAGGAAGGTGCAAAAAATAGAAAGAAGAGGAGATTGGAGTGGCTTCCCAAAATAACTTGTGTAGCTATTCGGAGGTTTGGACTCTCAAGAATTTCCATCTCATAGAAAACGTAAATAAAAATAAAGCAAAGTAAAAACAGGCTATCATTTGAAAACTCTTAGTGCTCCGATATCAGACCCGGCCAGCGCCTCCTACTACATTTATGATAAAAAAAAGACCATCATCATTCCCAACTCCACCCAAAACAACTCCCCTTATGACCCTCCTCCATTCTCACACTGACAACACCCAGTGCTATGTAACCAGCCCAGACCAGCGCCTCATCTTCATTTACATTTAAAGAGATATCACAGCTTCTATCTATATACATAACACTATGTACCTAAAGAGCAGTCATCCTTTAAACTCAATTAGCTATTCGGGGGTTTTGACTCCCGAGAATTCCCATCATGCGTCCCGTCTCTACCAATGCGATCAGCAACAACTCTCACTACATTTAAAGCAAAAGAAAAATCAGGTTACTCCCTGTACTAAATTAAAAAAAAAACACAACCCTAATTTTACCTACCCTTTAATGCAAATTGATGCTACTGAAATACATGTCCACCCTATTCGTAAACATTTACCGAAGTGCTCGCCAAGACCCCCGCGGGAAAGCTACTGTATTCCACCTCTCAACTATCTTATACGTGAAAATGCGCCTCCCAACGTTTATCTCAAATCTTTTGACCCTTATTTTAAAACCATTATTCCTCTAATATTCCTGTCGTCTTGGTGAAAAAAATTCAGAATTTACGTTGTCAAAACAATTTAAAATTTTAAACCTGAATTAATTCGCCCTTTAAACGCCGAGTTTCAAGCGTATACAAATTCAGCTCTGAGTCTGTCTTCGTATGTTTCACTCCGTAATGGTTGGAATAAGCTTTGTTACGCGTCGCTGAACCCTTTCTACCATTTCTTGGGGAACCAAAACTGTACAACATATTCTAAATAAGGCCTAACGAGAACAAGAGATAGATAGAGAGAGAGAGATAGATAGATAGACAGAGAGAGAGAGAGAGAGAGAGAGAGAGTGAGAGAGAGTACACAAACAAATTGAATAAAAACACAGACGCAGAAGTGAATATAATTTAGTAATACCTTAATGAAAGAGAAAGAACGGAAATACTCTTAAAGAAAAAAAAGGGCGAAAGAGGATGGGAAGGAAAGAAAGAATGATAAAAACGGAAATAAGACTAATAAAGATAAACGAATAAAGCAAAAAAGAAAAACAAGAATCTCAAAAAATAAAAAGTTAAAAAAAAAAATAAAAATTTCTTGAAAAATAATGAAATACAATTACCTTGAATTTCGAAGCAAAGTAAAAAGCGAGAAATATTTTCCAAATAAATTCAGTTTAAATTAGTTTATCCTTTATTCCGTTTTCTTTATATTATTTCCTTAAAATAAAGAAAAAGGGAGTCGGTGAACGAAGAAAAATGTCTCGTATGATATTAAATGAGATTTATGGGTGGGAGAGGGGCTGCTTCTTCTTCGCGTTTACTCTAAAGTCTGAAGTTCGATACATGCTAAGAGTTTATAGAAAGTTATAGCATACCGTCATTATGTATGCACGTAAGGGATGATCTCCCATCCTCTCGTGACCTAGTAAAATATTGTTAGCAACTATACCTTTATATCTCTAAAAAGAGAGAGAGAGAGAGAGAGAGAGAGAGAGAGAGAGGTATTTAATTACTCGCCGTCAGTGTTAAGAGAAAATGTTAAAAGTATTAACAAAAAAAAAAATTTTTTTTTATATCATAATGAAAAAATATTATTGAACTTTTTTCTTGGAGATTGAAATATTTTTTTAATTTTAAACTTCTCAACTCAGCCCAAAAAAGGCATCGTTAGAAACCCTTTTTTTTCAAAACGAGAAAGAGCGATACAGTATATATATATATATATATATATATATATATATATATATATATATGGGATGAATTTCACAAATAAACACGTGAAATGAATGAGTGATGCAAACCCGCAAGGAAAAAGAAAAACGATTCCAAGGCCTTTCGTTTAATTAGAGCTACCTCCCTGACGAGGTGTAGCTCTGAATACACGAAAGGCCTTGGAATCGTTTTCTTTTTCCTTGTAGATTTGCATCATATATATATATATATATATATGGGGGGGAGGGGGGGTTCCAAACCCATTGAAACCCATATCTTTTTTTAATATAAATAAACAAAGTAATACGCACGAATAAACA
Source organism: Bathynomus jamesi (assembly GCA_023014485.1). Taxonomy (NCBI): domain Eukaryota; kingdom Metazoa; phylum Arthropoda; class Malacostraca; order Isopoda; family Cirolanidae; genus Bathynomus; species Bathynomus jamesi. Next base: position 135,795 of record JAJOZX010006540.1, read on the forward strand.
GAAGGTCAGAATTCCACCATATGTCTTCATCCGTTGACAGTTTAGAATCACTGCAACGTAAACGTTAAGCTTTGTTTGTAAGTTTATGCATGAACTATCTATCATCTTAGGTCTGAAATGTTGCGCTATAACGTTTTAACAAGCTGCAACGTGCATTGCCGGTTGAAGGAATACGTTTGTTTGTGATTCTCGCATTACCAGTCGTCCAAATGTGGTCACAGAGATGATGTTGCTCTCTTTTCTGTAGAGTTATGATTGAGTTACAGAGTTACAGGCTAACAAGAGCCCTAAGATCCACTCTAGGTTAGCCCAAAGAGGAAATAGCAAATGAAAATAAAGAATATTGAAAAGTGATACCATGCTTACACTTATAGACGTGTAAAGCTTTCACAGACGAATATAATAGTAACAGTGAAGATAGAACAGAGAAGGCTCTCTCTCCCTCCTCCATCAACCAATGCTGGCAGAAAATCGTGGTGAAAGAAGATTTATTGGAAAGTAAGAAAAAGTATAATGAAGAGAATAGCTTCAGAGTTCATTCACACCTTGCGTACAGCGGACAATAAAGGATAACATGAACACTAAACTATTTAATCTAATCTACACCATACATTTTTTAAGGAATTTTCTATTTATTTATTAAGTATAAGAAATCATCATTTCGTCGTCGCAGCATTTCTCCGTAGCCTGCCAAAACCACCGTACCGAGAGACTCGCTTTCAAAAATTTACTATTTTAATTGCCATCTTTCGTCTTGGAATTACTTAGATAAGTGAGTACTGATCCATAGGCACCTCCAGCTGGTCAGCGCACGCGACTGTAAGAATTCCCACGAAAGCGTACACTAAGAAAATGATTTTCCCTCCTCCTCCTCCCCCCCGCCTTTTTTAAGAAGCTTTATCATATAGAAATTAATATGGCGTCCTTTCCATAGAAATTACCTAAATAAAGGAGCACTGGTGCAGAGGGCACCTCAGGCTGGCCAACACCTCCAATTTAAGAATACCCCATGCATAATAGACATTAATAATGTATATTATGCATAATTTTATGCGAAATTATGCGAAATTATGCGAAATTATGCGAAATTTTAATATACAATATTTAAATCTAAAGTTGAGATGAACTATTGTCAAGTAAACAGTCTCATATATAATATATATATATATAGAGAGAGAGAGAGAGAGAGAGAGAGAGAGAGAGAGAGAGAGAGATGTGACGCGTTTTTTGGGGAGGGGGGGGAAGCAAAAGAAAACCCCCAAACTATTTTTTTTTAATTTAAACCTAAAAAATAATTTAAAAATGTGAAAAAATTCCCTTCTTTTGACATATTTTAGGATCATGGTGACCCCATTTGTTGAATATACTGTACGTACTTTAATCATCTCGTAGTACTACTCGTACTACTCGTACTACTGATGTTTTGTGAATAGTAAAATGCTAAGTATTTATATTGTGTACAGGTACTCATATTGTTTATATGTGTATGTGCATATTGGTGTATGCATAGTACAATTAATTTGACTACATACATATTTTAATTGCAGATCAATATGTACTCTAATACAGGGTGATTGCTTTATTCGAGAACCTTTAACAATAGTTTTCATGGTTCTCGAATAAAAAACAATCACCCTGTATAACGTACAGTATCAAGGTATGCTTGGAATTTTGAACTTAACATACTCTCCTATTCCCGATTATTACTAAATATTATAAAGAGGAGTTGAAAATACTGTAGTAGTGTAGTAGATATCCTCACGAGCAGTGTTTCCTAATCTGGGAATCGCGGGAGGTGCTGAGCTAGGGGTCCCCGTGCTTCACCAAAATAATTAGCCTATATACAAAACTGAAGAGTTTTTTCCAGTGAAAATTACCGAAATATGTAAAATCAGAGAGAAACTGGTTTTTTGTAAAAAGCTCGTGTAAGGTTACAATTTTACAGTTGAAATTATTTACTGTAAGTCGTTATATCCATATGAAACTGTTAGTCTATGTCTTTAAACAAAGAGTAATGTTACAATTTTACAGTTGAAATTATTTACTGTAAGTCGTTATATCCATATGAAACTGTTAGTCTATGTCTTTAAACAATGAGATACCTGTGTCTACTTCTCATTTGTTAAACTTTTTATATAGAATACATTAAAACAAAGTAACACATAGATAGTCAATCTAATTGCTTTGTTTTAATTATAATTATTGATGGGAAGCCCATTTCGTGTAATTATGAGGCTGTAAATGAAGTTAAAACTTTTCAATGCTTCAGACACTAGTTACGGACACTCGCTTTTTCGTGTTATCCAAAATGTACACGAGTCTTCTTGTCAGAAGAAAGTTCAATCAATTTATCGTGTAGGTTTCCCGCGAGTTCGGCAGACTCTACCGCCTTTTCACTGAACGGGTTAAGTACTCACTTCTTAACAACTTCCTATCATCATATAGGAAACAGTTTGGGAGCTGTTTTTTGCAGTTCAAGTATGCTGTATCATCGCTTAAGGAAGGGGACTCACGAATTTTTTTATGTCAAAAGGGGGTTGCCAGAACAAAATCGTTGATAAACATCGCTCGACTGGAGCCTAGAGCTAACAATAATCAAAATTAAATCTTTTCTAATTTTATACGCATCCTTGAAATTTTCCTTTGTCTTTTAAATATAAATTTTAATTAAAAGAAAATTTATCTTATATATTTAAAATATTTAAAATATATGTAAATAATATGTAAAAGGATTTTCTGATGGACAGGTTAAAAAAAAACGGCAAAACAGCGAGCAAAAAAAAACAACCAGTTTTTGCCACTCTCTCTCTCTAACTTGTTTTCGCTGGAAACTCGGAGGCTGCGCGGTCAACTCATCGACGTTTTCAAGCCCTTACGCGGGTTCAACGATGTCGATTTTAGAAGCATGTTTAGTTTAAATGATAACCCAACTCGCAACAATGGTTGGAAGTTGGATTTGAAACGGTTTAGGACTAGTGTGTGTGGGAATTACTTTATGTATAAGATCTGTGACACGTGGAACAGGTTACCTTCAGAAGTTGTGAACAGTTCCTCTGCTCTGTGGATCACTTCAAGAAAAGGTTAGACCAAATCTTGCACACTATTTGAGGGTGTAGAAAATTTTCCCTGGCACCCGTTGCCATTGGTACCTCCTCGGTATGGGCCGCAAGGCCTTTTGAGGTACTTCTTTTCCTTGTAACCTTGTATCTCTCTCTCTCTCTCTCTCTCTCTCTCTCAGTAAAAGTATAGGCAAAATAGTTGTAAAGCAATAGTTTAATATAATTTACCAAGTCTTCTTATCTCATTCACGAGCTGTTATACTAAAATTAATATACGATACTCTATTCTGTATGTTATTACAACCGTAAGGAGCACACTATGTAACAAATCCTGGCCCTAATCCGAAATTACCAGCCATCCCAAACCTGTGTCCTTCCACCCAGGCTTCATACTTCATACTGGTGAATGGAATTTTTAATTTGTATAGTTCACTTCAGAGGGCGCTGCGAGTCAATTTTTGGTGAACGTTTATCAATGAAATGAAGTTTAATGATAAGACTTGGTAAATTATATTAGACTATGGTAAAACCCACACGAGCGCCGACAAAACACAACTGCAGTCAAAAGGCAGAACGAATCACGTTACAAACGAGGACGACACACAGAACGATAGCACACACAAACTAAAAATCACAAATAGGCAACTCACCCCCACAGAGTTGTGCCCTCTTGCCAGAGAGCAAAGTTAGAAGTTAAAGAAAGGGAAAGGTACAACACTGCATTATAATACAAATGCATCAGAACGGTACATTAACAATTACGTTCAGTACAAAAATTAACTCTTTTTTTTTTTTAAGTATACTCGTAAACACTAATCCTTAATAATAAAGCCTATGTTCATTATAGTCATAATTATTTAAATCTAGCTTCATTTCTTTTAATTGAAATGAATCCTTGATATTAATTAGCTCATCAACATCATTTTCCAAATATCTACAATACCAAACAGTTGTTTTTTTATCTTAAATTTATAAAAATAGCAAAGTTGTCTTTTACCATATTACGAGTATTAACTTTTCAGTGTCCGAAGGTCTTTTCCGAGACTGAATAAAATCGTCTGGTGTTAGCTAGAACCAAATCAGTAAAGTAACACTAGGCGGTAGAGGAGGCTTGTCCTACATACGGCCCGCGGGCCAGAATCCGGCCCGCCAAAGATTTGTGTAGTGGCAGAGACGTTTTAAAATACTCTAGAGATGTTCCATCAACACAAACACGACCAAGATGACGTCACACAAGCACGACGAAGATGACCTCACATCGCGAGGATCCATTCAAGGCATGTCCTTATGTTTTGCCTCACACCTCAACCTCGTTACAAGGACTACCTCAACCATTCCACGCCACCATCGAATCTCGACTCTCTCTCTCTCTCTCTCTCTGAAGACCAGTACACGAAAGCCATCACCATGTGAACACCATTTGTGCAGGCCTTATCTAGGGGCTGGTGTCATTCACTTAACTTTATATAAAGACTAATTATTACCTCGCGCGTTATTAATATTGAAGTCATTATTATTTCAAGTAAACAGTCAATATTGTGTTTCATTCATAAATAATTTATTTTGTTTAATAAAGGAAGAAAACTCATTCTATCAATCAACCAATTAATAACTTAATTAATAACATTATTTGATCAGAAAGGATCACGGTCACTCCAGCCTTATCATTAACAATCAATCATTAACAATCAATTAACCATTATTATCATCATTATTATTATTATAGTGCCAACTTTACGCTATAAACGGGTACTATAAAGTGACATCTTCGTCGTGTTTGTGTTGATGGAACGTCGCTAAAGTATTTGAAAACGTCTCTGCCACTACATTTGTATTAGGCCCGGCTGGCGGATACTGAAAATTCATTATCTAATGTCATATTTTATTTCAATAAAATTTAATTTTAAAAGGAAATTTTATCTAAAATTTGCACACTGGCCCTCGATGTGGGTCATTAATTGAAATATGGCCCTTCATGAAAAAAGGTTGGACACCCCTGCGGTAGAGGGTTAAACAAAAGCAATTCTTAAACTTGATCGTAATTTAAATATTGATTTTTTTTTTTTGTTTATGTTTAAAGGGTAACATAATCGTCTAAGCAAAAATTCATCATCGTTCGACTTATGAAACATTATAATTTTTGTTAACTGATTTGTGATAATATTTCAACTCGTGTTCAAAATAAAATCATGACATTTCTCAAGGTCAAACCAACAATAGTTCCATTTCGTTGAATTCTAAATAATATGATTTAAAAAGTTTCACTAAGCTCAATAATCTACAAAGTTAGAGGGTTACTTCGCGATCATTGTCGTAACACTGCTTCCCGTCGATTAGCGAAGTTATATGTCACTGGGTCTGAGTTAGATGGGAGACCATCCTCTGCGTCCAGATTACGTAGCGACTCGTGGTTCGAATCCCACGTATAAAACTGTAAGTCTCCTCCATCATATGACTTTAGATACTGCGAAGGAGGTTAAATAAATCCTATCAAAACCAAAAAAAAAGTTAAAATCCTTTAAAATTGAATTAAGTTTCTTGAAAAATAAGTCAGCTTTGCATTTTTTTATATCTGATTTGTTGAAGAGTTTAACATTTAAAATGTAACTTAAGTATTTAACATCATCAACGAAGTTTTTCTCCATTAACATTAAAACGAGAGTCGATCGCACCTCTTGTTCCGTTAATAAATGTTTACTTTTCATATTATTCATTTACCAGAATGAGACGTTGTGAAGTTTCAACGTACTATTTTATTAACATCAATCTTTAGTCTTAAATGAGACAAGTCTTCGCAAACTTTACCAATTAATTTTCGCAAACTTCTCTCTGGGGATAATAACGACTTCTGATAATTTCATTTTTACATTCAGTTTTAAAACTTGAGACAGACTTTTTAAATTCATTTATAAGTAAACATTAAATGAAAATGGAGACAGAATTTCCCCTTGTCTTACACCTTCATAGAGTTTTCGACTAGATAAGATATTATTTTTAAATTTTCGGGATATATCATTTGAGTTTCATACAAATAATAAGTAACCTCTCATAATATTAAGGAATTTAAAAAATGAGACGACTTTTAATTAAATTTAAGTGTCATACATATGAAAAACCTCACTGATGATAAGGAAACAATCGTGTGTGTGGGTGGGGTAATGGGGGGAGAGGTAATGGGGAGAGGGGGTAATGGGAGAGGGGAGGGGGTTATACAACAAGGGAGTGGGATTAGCCCCCAAGTTGCATAAAGTGGGGTGAGGGGGTTTTGGGGGGAGAGGGAGAATGACCTCCCCAAAGGGGTAACCTTAATGTGTCCTCGCCGTAAGTGAGTTTGTGAAGCACAAGCCCTCGCCCGTAGGGCAGGGAGCCGAAGGCTCTGCTTGTATATATAATTAATTAATTATATATATGAAAATTATTTCACGAAAGTAACACGTTAATAATATTTTGATGAAAATAACCACGAACTGATTTTATTCGTTTTTACATTTCAACTTTTCATAAATACTTTCAAATACTTTTATTACTTTTACTACTAATGTGGAACAGTAATGTGCCATTTCTCGTTTTTTTCACTTTTTTTACATAAGTTTAATGCAGTGGTTTCTAACTTTTTCTGGCTCAAGGCACCCCAGTTCTTCTTTCGATGTACTCCGGAGAATCAAAATGCAGTTTTTACAGCTTTCCCTATGTACGTAATAAATAGAGAATTCGTTGTTTCACTTGAAATTTGCATATTTTCAGTAATTTTAAAATTTTCAATTGTTTATTTTTGGCCTTTTCATGAAATTTTATCGGCACCCAAAATAAGTACTTGCGGCACCCCAGTTAGGAAACGCTGATTTAATGGTTGCTTCAAGTCTTTTCTGATTCATTTCATATTATCGAATAGTGTCCTCTCTTCTCTCTGTGTTCCATTATTTTTTCACTTTATAAAAACTGTTGATCGTTATATGACACAACTCTTTATAGCTGTCATTCCATCCTGGTATAATTTGCTTTTCTTAGGAAATTGTTTAACATTAAAAAGTAGAACAGATTTTATGTACCTCACTGTATCTTTTAGAATACTAATGTGTGTTTTATTTTTACAGAATTAACATTGATTAATCACACTTAATTTTCATTTAAATCATAATTTTTTTTTATAATATAAATAAGTAGATAAATAAGTAGGTAGATATACAGTGTGTGTGTGTGTGTGTGTATATAGAGAGAGAGAAAAAATCGCTTCAAAGAAAATTATGAAAACTTAAATAATACTGAATCACCGAGCCAAAAATGGTTTCCGTACATTACCTTATCGACAAAATGATAGCTACAACAGGGAGTGCCGCAAGAATGAATTAAAGTGCCCTCAACAAATTCCAGGAAATGCTTGAGCAAAGAATTACACAGAAAAAATTGACCAATATTCCAGAGATGAATCAGGGAAAAACCCAATTTTGTCACTCTTGCAGAACAGTGAAACAGGACTTTACAGTTTCGTAAATTACAGACCATCATAAAAGGCTAAAAAACAAAGTGGAAATCTAACTTTTTGCTCTCATTTCGCCCTCGTTACCTGCCATCTACGAGATTTGTTAAATTTTGTTTGCTGGTAACTCGTTAACATTGATGATCTGCTTCTCCCGTCACGATAATTTACTGGATGCAGTCAACAAGAAAGAGAATAGCTCGTTTGAGTCCACTTATAAATGACCTTGAAAATGGAAAAAGCTATTTCAAAACACATACATGTATTTTAGTAACAGGATGTGTGTGTATGTATATATATATATACCTTATGAACCTTATGTTGTTTCGTGCGTTGGTCTCTCTTCACATGGAGGTCAAGCTGGTGTCCCCGCCTCTACTATATATATAAAGCCGAGTTTAATCCCATCATATATATATATATATATATATATATATAAAGCATTGTAGATATAACATTTGTATCAATGTTTCGTGCTTAGTTGTGAGCAAGGATCGTGACCTTTTGTTATTTACCACCGGCTCTTACATAGTAACCAAAAGCAGACAGACACCATCCACGATCTTCGCATAAGATATTTCACTAATTTTACAGTTTAAATGAAGTTACAGTTGCGGGAATTTTGCTGTATTTAATTACTTATAAAAATGTATTACAGTTTCGGATTGCGAGGCAATTTATTTTCTTTCGTTCGTCATATACTGTATATGGATACAGTATATATAATTTAATGTATATATATATATATATATATATATATATATATACACAAATACGCGTTTGCTTCAAGTTGAAAATCTCCATCATGCTTGAATGAAATACGACACTCAAAATTTCCTCCGTACAAAGACTTTGTTTACGTTCTCTCGTAATTAATTTGTATTTTTACATCGATCGTGAATCAGTGTGACTTTTAAGGTTTGCCTTAATAGAAGAAGCTCGTTGGGTATTAAATTAATTCGGGTATCGGAAGGTTTAAATAATGTTTTTGAAATTCATTAGTAAATGTCTGTGTGTGTGTAGAAAGCACACTTCAAAAACCAATCGTTGCGCGATCAATTCCTGTTTTTGAAAGCGGATTGAAGAATCCAACCATCCTCAAGGCCGAGAATGCACGAAGGGTAAATTCCCCAGACCATACATTAAATGCTAACTTATTCATATCATAGATTGAGGAAAAACGTGATTTCGCGAGTGAATAACGTTACTAATAATGGTTTTACTATTACTATTATTAATAAGGGAATTAAAAATACATTTGGTACTACTGAAAAAAAAATATATATTTTGCTAACGCAACTTGGGTTACATACTGTACATATATTATCAAAATCTCATTTCCCAACGAATTGGGGTGAGAAAGCAGAAACAACCCGGATGTAAAATATAGAAGGTAATGAAGAGGAGAAAAAGTAGAAACTAAAGTGTGCATACATATATTCACACGAGCGTCCTGGTGGACTAGCGCCCCCCCCCCCACACACCGACATATTAAAATTCCACACCCGCGGTACTTCATACGCCATGCGTGGTAGAGCTTCTACATAGACCTTGTCAGAAATAAAAGAGACAGAGTCCCGAACTTACATACTTCTAACAAACCTCTCCCTTTTGCTGTCGCCATTGAAACATAATTAAACTTTTTGTATTTTTTGCAGGATTCACTCAAAATGGCTGTAGAATTTAATTTGAAATGGTTTTGGCAAAATCTACAGTGTACGGAATCTGCTATAAAATTTCTACAAGAATATGGAATAATACCGGAAAAGAAGTTGTGCAGTAAAAGGCATGAAATGGCTATTGATTATAAGAGGTGTATGTGGAGGTGCCATAAGAGATCCTGCAGAAACGAAATCAACGTGCGCAAGAACACATGGCTAGAAGGATCTACTCTGCCTCTGAATAAAATAATTGAGTTCATATATGCATGGACAAAAGAATACACAAGCGTGAAATTCTGCAAAGAAGAAATGAACCTCAATCATAATACCGTCGTGGACTACAATAATTATCTAAGAGAGGTAATTATATTTTAATACAAAGAACGTAACCTAACCTAACCTAACCTAACCTAACCTACTTGTACCTAACCACAGTGAAAACTTTGTCGACCGTGCTACCGGTGCTCACACACAGCAGATTGAAAGTACTTGGAATGTGCTTAAACGACGCAACAAGAGGCACTGTGGCACCAATCGCGGCATGATCGACGGCTACCTCTGCGAGTTCCTTTGGCGTCGACGACACCAGAACGAAGATCTCTTCAAAGTATTGCTAAAAAGCATTGCAGACTTTTCTGAGTAATAAAATCAAAGTTTAATTATGTTTCAGTGGCGGCAGTCAAACGGAAAAGACCCCCCCCCCCTTTTCAACTTACTCGCAGCCACTTCTTACGCATCACCCAGATCAAGTCCAGATTTACCCACGCAATCATTTACCATGTCCAGCCATCTTCTTCTCAGCCTTCCTCTCTTCTTTCTACCTTCGCGAACACTCTTATACATTCTTTTAACACCTCGTCAGCTTCCATTCTTTCGGCATGACCAAACCACCTAAACACAATTTCCTCACTTTTCGCTTCCATTCGCTTCCCCGACCGACCAAACGATTTCTTACTTTATCAGTCCGACGCGCGGCGCACATCTCAAATTATTTACCCCAACAACTAAAATAAACCAAATAAGATTTTCTTTTAGTTTTCTTTATAAAAATTTTGGTGATGTGATCTATTTTTATCTTTTTGTTAAGAACATAAAATGTCGTCATTATTACTAATATATTTAGTAAAGTAACTAAAATATAGTTAGTGCTTTATTAACTAAAATTCTAGTAACAATAGCCAAAGTTTGCGTCATAAAACTAAAAATGTTTTCAGGGTCGTAATTCCACCCTTTATTGTTGACGTTCTGGAATATCTCTTATTACTTATATACAGGGTTATTCGAAAGTCAGTCACCATAGCAGTGAAATAAAAAAATGAACACCCTGTATGTGCTATGGTACCTGTCTTTTGGACAACCCTGTATACAAAGACTTGCGCGTATAGGTAATCTTTTCCCCGAGTTACAAATCATAATATATATATATATATATATATATATATATACATAGGGCGTCCCAAAAAAATGTATACACACTTTAACAGCTGATAGCTCAATTGATGTTTCTTTCTTTCCAAGTTAAGCCCATTAGAATTAATAATGGCAGTCAGACTAAGCTTTGAACAAAGGAAATTCATTCTAAAATGCTACTGGAAGTGTGAAAACGCAGTTGAAGTGCAAAGACAGTTTAGGAGGGAGTTTCAAACAGATCCACCAACGCGACTTACCATCACTCGAATTAGAGATAAGTTTGAAGCCGATGGAACTGTTCAGAATGTCCACAAGAAGCGTTCCGGAAGACCACGGACATCGACAAGCCCCACAAAGCAAGAAAGAGTACTGGAAACGTATCACCAAAGTCCAAGAAAATCTGTGCGGCAAGCGAGTCGTGAGGTAGGAATTTCAGAATCGTCTGTCCAACGCATTTTGAAGCGCTGTCAATGGAAAAGTTACATTCCAAGATTAGTCCATGCTATTAATGAAGATGATGATCCGGACCGAAGAGTGGAGTATTGCGAGTGGTACTTGGCACGATGTGGATGTGGATTGGACGAAGGGGTTTCGTAGAATACCCTCCGCGTTCACCAGACCTCACACCACTAGACTTTTTTTATGGGGATACTTAAAAGACAAAGTCTACGCTATAAAACCTGCAACAGTCGCTGAATTGAGAGCAGCCATTGAACGAGAATGCACACAAATACCAAACGAAATGTTTCGTGATGTTTGCGATTCCATTGCTTCCGCGTTATCAGCAGTGCCTGGACCAGAACGGACGTCAGTTTGAAAACAGGCGTTGACAAAACAATTAAATAATGTCTGTAGATTCTATTACATTTTGAAAATGAAATGTATTTTAATAAACATTGCCTTTATAATTATTTAAAGTGTGTATACATTTTTTTGGGACGCCCTGTGTATATTATATTATATATATATATATATATATATATATATAATACAATGCACTATGAGTAAATACCAATATATTGAAACCCGAGATATGAAGGATAAGTAATTTAGATGGCGTACTCCAGGATATTAAATTTAATTAATTGAATTATAGGGAATCGAATTAGCATATCTGATTGAAATATGAAATATTAGTTAGAATTATAGCAAACATTCATCATTTTCAAGCTTGCTCAAATTGATATATGTATTGATTTGAGAATCTGAAGTGAAGTCAGAACCGTGTGAATGAATCTACTGAACAGATTTCTGAGGGCTTTATAGTCGCTGGTAAGGTAAATAGTATTCATACAGAGATACACGACGTATCTCCTCGCCATCTAAAGCGTTCTTTGACAGGTTAATGCACAAACTTTATTCTGAAGCTTTATCATGTGACTGGTTCTCCACATTTACTCTTTGGTTTATTATGACACTCACACTATGTTTGTTGTGTGTGTGTGTGTGTGTGTGTGTGTTGTGTGTGTGTGTGTGTGTGTGTGTGTGTGTGTGTGACATATTTATTCGCCCAATTCTACACAAGCAAGTAGCTTCTGAAGGGACTGATATATATACTATACTAATGAAGCGTTTGTAAAGTCAGAACCACATCCTGTTAAGACCCAGAAAGGTTCCTGTGAAAGTAAAGGCACATTTATATTACAAGATAATGAAGGTCCAGCTGTGCGTTATCTTTAATGTGCCATGATAACAGTGTCAAACATTTTCGCTGGCACTCTAGAGTGTCATAACGCATATGAGAACACGTAATAATTTTAATATACTTTACGATACCTTATATGAATTGCTAAAATGTGCCTTTATATATAAATATATATATATATATATATATATATATATATAAACGTTTCAGAATGTAAAGAAATATTAAATACCTCAAATCTTTTGATTTGTTAAATAATGAAATATTTTCATATATTAGAAATAATATTAATGAATACATTAAATATCTCCTCTCTCTCTCTCTCTCTCTCTCTCTCTCTCTCTCTCTCTCTCTCTCTCTCTCTCATCTCATCAAGATGGAATCATTCGGAGAGACACAAAACCCATCCCTCATCCGACCGTGCATTTGAGAATTCTCATTTAAATCGGGAAATTCTCCGACCAAAATACACTCGCAATTTCGACCAAAGCTGTAACTAACATCACAATCAGTTAAATTAACATGATTTCGCATACTACAGTAATTTATAGCAGTTTAGAAAGGGGTATCGGGTATGGCGTAATAGGTAGGGGAAAAGGGGAGAAACCCTTCTTAGGTACGTGCAACCAATCAGAAAACATCTAAAGAAGTGGTCAGGGAGTGGATTTGTTAAATTAAATCTGCAGTTATATAAAAAAGGTGGAATTCTTGGTATTGGATTGTAGAATTGTGGGTATTGGATTGTAGAATTGTGGGTATTGGATTGTAGAATTGTATTGTGTTGCAGAACATTCTTGAATACTATAAACGGGTTCTTGACGGTTAAAAGGAAAATACATTTGTACTTTCTATTAGGACCTTTTTGAAAATAACTGAATATATATATATATATATATATATATATATATATTTTAAAGTTCGGGAAGAACCGATTCGCCTCTATTTAAAAGGGCATATCTCGGCGGAAAAACAAAGAAAAAGTGAGAGGAAAGACAGAGGAAAAGAAAGGGTGGAGGGGACAGTCGAAGTGGAAAAAGACCAAGGATGACAAGGACTGCAGGGTCGAGCCCCATCATCCTTGGGTGCTAGGGCCGGGAGGGCGCACGTGAAACCTCAGGAACAATCACGTACAAACGAGCACAAAGAGCACTCAAGAGCATGAGCTTAGAACCCCCTTGCGGGGGTATATATATACGTATATATATATCTATATATATATATATATATATATATATATATATATATATAAACAAATTATTTTAAGTGTCAGGCAGTTTTAAATATATACAGGGTGTAACAAAAGTTCGTTCTCATAGGGAAGTAAGATATAACAAATTGAACGAGAAATTTTTTTTTAGCTATACATTACAAACATTACAGTCAACTTACCAATTAATCCAGTACATGCTCAAATTGCATTCCATGCAATTCCACGTAAAATACATACAAAGTCATCACGATCAATTCTGTTATATTTTATTTCCCTATGAGAACGGACTTTTGTTACACCCTGTATTGTTCTTTGTATTTAAAAATATTCTAAGAAAAATTTTGGATGCAAGTTGCGTGTACACGAGTTACACACTTTAATGTAACCTTGTGCAATAATGAAATCAGTGTGTAACACTAGCGTGATTTTTCAGCGTTACAAAAATACACTTTTCCGTCAATTTGTTCCGTAACTATCGTTGGTTGTATTTTATTCCTCTTAATTGCGTAACCTAAACGTAACGTTCAAAGAATGAATATTATGGATTCTTCCAGACAAATATAACCTATAAAGTTCCATAACTTTTATAATACATAACATGGACAGTGTTCTATATTCAAAACAGAGATTCTAATTAAAATAAACTAACTGTAAACTGTAAACATGTCCCGTAAACATGTTTTGATGCTTGTTTTGCGATCACAGTAATTATAAACATGGCTTCTTTTCTCTTACATGTGATTTCTAAAGGTAAAATAACGAAGACGTGTGAAAGAGTTTATCACGAGTTTTCCCCCGAATATTCACAACATGTTATGATTTATTTCGTAAGCGAAGAAAACTCTGGATTACATATTATTTTCTGTGAATTAAAATCCTTCAGAAATTTTATTTGACAACTCCTCTTTTTGCGTATGTTCGCTGCGTACAACTGCTCCTGAGAAGTTAATTTAAAGCGGGTTGATTATGGTTAACGCTCTACTTTATATATTATCCGAATACAATGGGCTATCACCCATCCAACGATTGAACAGATCCAACGTCGCTTAACAACACTGATCTAACGGGAAACTGTTACGACGTGGCTACGACGCAGCTCCCTCGAATGTGTTTATGAAAATGAAAACAATTTTTTACAGGATATATGATAATGATAATGATGATCATCATAATAATGATAATGATAATGATGATGATAATGATAATAATGATAATGATAATCTGTAATGGTAGAAGACAATTCCAATTTTATGTCGTGTACGATTTTTAACTTTCTTCTTTACGATTTTCTGTGTTTCACGTTTTCTTTGAAAATACTGAAGTACAGTGTACATATTTGTTACGAGAAGGTTACTCGTGAAAGTTACATGAAAGTTGCTAACAGAAACTTGATTAACTTATTTTGTAACTAAGTTACGGAACATAGTTACGTTCAGTAAGTAAAGTTGCACGTAAGTTACGTCAAAGTTACTGGCAAAATAATTACTGAATTGTTATCAGGGCGTTGTGATTAACAGTAATTGATATGTAGAGTTAGAAACCTCTCTCTCTCTCTCTCTCTTCTCTCTCTCTCTCTCTCTCTCTGTAACATATTTCAATGATATTAAGCCAAAGCTCGACGCCATCTTGGATGATTTTTTAAAAATTACATAATCGGCATGATGGTCAATTTGCTACTCGAATGAAAGTAATTATCGAAAAAGCGGGAATCCTTCTCAATTCTCCGTCGAACTGGAAATGAAGTCGGGTTTACAGAGCGAGAAATATATTCGTACACGTTCTGGTAGAGTACTTGAAAAAATATGAAAAAATTCGTCTTCCAGTGCAGTACTTTGACAAGTGTATTTCTGCAGTTTTACCTTTTAAAGTTAATCACGCAGTTGACACTTTATTCTGAAATTTGGTTATTATTTGGTTACTGCTAAAGTTATACAGTTTGAATTCAGTTAAACTGTAGGTGAAAAAGTAAAATTGTCTCTCATCTTCCATTTATTCCAGTATAATAAATTGCATATCTTATTTTTACTCAAGTGTTTGATATTTCTTCATTATGATAAGTTTTATTGAAAGAATTGTCAAACTTCAAGGTCAAGTTTCTACAGTTTCATAAAGTTAAAAGTAACATTGTTTATATGAAGAGACTGCGAGATTAAATCAATTTTAACATAGTTATCAAACTAGGAAGAGAGAGAAAGAGAGAGAGAGAGAGAGAGAGATCTTGTTTTAAGAAATTTTATGTAAAATATATATTTTAAATATACAGAAAAAACGAAAAGCAACACGAGTAAAAATTGAAGTTTTTAAGAATTTCATTATTGGTGGCTGTCGTAGAAGTCTCTCTCTCTCTCTCTCTCTCTCTCTCTCTCTCTATCTCTCTCTCTCTCTCTCTCTCGAGGGAGATGAAACTGACTACGTCAGATTCCCAAACGGAGAGTTGTAGAGTTACTTACAGAAGGAAATTGAAGTCTAACCACGATAAATGGGATATCGAAGGAAGCTCAGATATTTCAGAAAGAATTCCTTTTATTTATCTGTAACAAAGACAGAATATTTTGTGGGAATGTTCATAGAACTTGAACAGTGTAAAAAAAAAACGTAAGAACGTACAACAAGGGCGTTTTTACTCCAAATTAATTTTTTTTCTTTAAGTATATAACGGCTGTCGTATCCGGATCTAAATATGAAGTGTCAGTCAAAGCTATTTTTTTCTTGTTAAACCAAGGTTTACACTTCTATAACCTTGAACTAGTATACTAGAACTTGAACAGTGTAAAAAAAAAACGTAAGAACGTACAACAAGGCGTGTTTTTACTCCAAATTAATTTTTTTTCTTTTAAGTATAATAACGGCTGTCGTATCCGGATCTAAATATGAAGTGTCAGTCAAAGCTATTTTTTTCTTGTTAAACCAAGGTTTACACTTCTATAACCTTGAACTAGTATACTAGAACTTGAACAGTGTAAAAAAAAACGTAAGAACGTACAACAAGGCGTGTTTTTACTCCAAATTAATTTTTTTTCTTTTAAGTATAATAACGGCTGTCGTATCCGGATCTAAATATGAAGTGTCAGTCAAAGCTATTTTTTTCTTGTTAAACCAAGGTTTACACTTCTATAACCTTGAACTAGTATACTAGAACTTGAACAGTGTAAAAAAAAAACGTAAGAACGTACAACAAGGCGTGTTTTTACTTCAAATTCATTTTTTTTTCTTTTAAGTATAATAATGGCTGTCGTATCCGGATCTAAATATGAAGTGTCAGTCAAAGCTATTTTTTCTTTGTTAAACCAAGGTTTACACTTCTATAACCTTGAACTAGTATAGTTTTTAGACCTATCTGAAGATTCCTATATCTCGACATCCATTTCCCGTCGAAAATGTGTTGACTCTTAAGTTCTTTATATCGGTTTATATCGTATTGTAATAACTGTAATTCCTATTTCAGATTAAAGTGCCAAAAACAGTTCAAAAAAATGTTTTCGCTCTATAAATTCGATTGGTTTAACATCCGTCTATGTACTTTCAGCGTAATGTACTATGGAGAAATGTCTGTAATTACTGCAGAAATGATACTTCAGGCTGTTCGTGGTCCACTGCCTGCCACCATAAGAAGTTGGGGCTAATCAAATTTGGGGCTAATCGAATTTGGGGCTTATCGAATTTGGGGACTAATGGAATTTGGGGGCTAATTGAACTAGAACTTTTTAATTTTATTAAAAATTTGATGGGCTTTCAATGCTGGATTTTTCCCTTTTTAAGTTGAAAAACAGAAAATTTATAGCGTTAATTCGTTAAAACAGTCGTTCTGTTAAAATAAACTTTGTTTTATCTGTATCTGCGAAAAACAAAGTAAACTGGACTGTAAATTAGCAGTAAAAATTTTTCGGTAAAAAGCCGAATGTACTGTAATCATTAAATACACAATGATTGTTATTCGTCATTTATAAATCTTTGCGTAAACGAAGTGGCTGTTCATTTTGCAATATTTACAGTTGTCGTAAATTACAGTTTCATCTATTTTACAGTATTTTTTACCTAGCTTCTCTGTTAATTTACTGTGCGTGTATGTCATTTCACAATCTAAAATTTTGTTCAGATTTGGTTAAAATCAAATTGAGACGAAACGAATTATAACAATTTCAGTTAATTTAATAATTTCTACAGGGTGACCAATACATTTTGAAAATAGTTACTTTTATTTTACTCCCGTTCTCGTTTTATCCCCTTAAAAAAAAAAGTTTATTTACCTGCCAAACGTACGATTTATCGTGAATGATTATAATTATGATTACGATGGAAAGGAAAAGAGAAAACAAATGAACATCGTCATGACTAAAACCCGTTTTGTATAACCGTTCTATTCATTGTGGGAAACTAATTAAAATAAAGAGGGGACTGTAGCAATTCAATTTATTCCCCCCCCAAAAAAACAACGTTTGACGCCATCATCACTTGATGATATCATAACATGTCAAATGTTGAAACACACATCATCTGAATTGTCATTTGCATGTGAGAAGAAGTCAGAGAAAGACGCTACAAAACGCGCTACATCCAAGTATCCATTTCGTTGGTTTATGATTTTGCTTCAAATCGGATAAATAAATTACCCTAATAACGTCTTATCTTCCTAACTTTATCCTCTCTCTCTCTCTCTCTCCTCTCCTCTCTCTCTCTCCAAGACGAGAAGATCCGTTTGAAGTTAAAATTGTAAATATTTGCCTTTAAAAATGTTTCTCTTTGTTTGTAAAGTCAATAGAAAGGAATTTCGTTTTTCTCGTTTAGATCCAACACTTCTCCTCGCTCTGATTTGCGACGCCAGTCAGGAAAATCAATCTGCTTTTATATTTTGAGTAAATTTAAGTATCGCCAACAAATCTATATCACAGACAGGCTTCTTTTCACTAGAATTATCTATTTGCTGTATTTATATAGAGAGGCATCACCGAAACACTGGTTACTCTTATGGGGGAAAAAAATAAAAAATAATAATAATACAGGGTGTCTCAAAAGTTACTGTGCACTTTTTGTGTATGTATGTATATATATATATATATATAGGTGCCCAAGGACTTTTGAGACACCCTGTTTAATATATTTATTTATTACTACTTATTTTTTCTGTTGAACAGCGAGTAAAAAACCTATTAAAGACTCTAACTACGTGTTTTAAACTAAAAATTGATAAATACGAAACCATTTGTATTTTTTTTTTTTTAATCCAAGAAACTTTGAAGCGATAATTGCCAAACTTTACTAGTTAAGATAAATATAAATAAAAGTTTAAAAAAAGAGGCGCTTTTCACACTAGTAAATCTAATTAAGTCTTTATTATTATTATTATTATTATATATAAAAATAAAAGACTTTTCGATGACGTATCTGGTCCTCATCAGCATCTACATAAGCGCCCAAAATTAACGAAAAATGACGAAAAATGACGAAAATGACGAGTTTCGCTAATTCTTAACTAAAGCATTTATGTACGTCTGAATTATTATGCATAAATCGAAGAATCCAATCGGAGAAGGTATAATACGTACATGTGTACACATATTCACTTACATAGACGAAATTAAGTGCCCACCAGTTAATTTATCTGTACTATTATATAAACAGAGCAGATATACTGTATACATACATGCACCGTCTTTAAATATATATATATATATAT
This sequence comes from Bathynomus jamesi, assembly GCA_023014485.1. Lineage (NCBI taxonomy): Eukaryota > Metazoa > Arthropoda > Malacostraca > Isopoda > Cirolanidae > Bathynomus > Bathynomus jamesi. The sequence goes on from JAJOZX010006540.1 coordinate 154,931, forward strand.
ATATATATATAAAATTGCAAATTCTGTAATTTTATTCTATAATTGAATTTAAGATTATTCACGGCTCTTCCAGACATCCATTAAGAACAGTATGGGAAATATGGGCCATTATGGGGCCATTATGAGTTCATGATGAGGCCATTATGGGGCCATTATGTGCTGAATTTCCCCTTTTAGGTAAATCAGCGCAAGCGGTTACAATTAGCTTTGTTTAGTAGTGCCTTGAATATTAAATAGCTCTCCCATTTACTAACGTATTATAATGCAATGTGAATCTTAGTGCCTATTTATAGTGCCTATTATATATATATATATATATATATATATATATATATATATATATTATATATGTGTGGTGTGTGTGTGTGTGTTGTGTGTGTCTGTGTGTGTGTGTAAATTAACGTTATTACGTTGTGATTTCATACTTATAGCTTTCGAAGTACAAATGGGACCGATGAATTAATGTTGCCTTCGTAGTATATAGAAAAGGGTATTGAACATACGTACACAAAAACAAACACGATTACATAACATTTATGTCATACGAATTTCCAACGCATCACAACCGGACGTGACGTAATTAAAAACTTTTGTTACATTTGACGCGAATCTTTAACTTGATTTTAACACGCGTTACAAAAAAGTGCAATCAGCTTTCAAATGAAATCTTCCGCGGTGCATTAACGCTATTTAACTTCCTGAAAGAAATGGATGCATTTTCACATCCTTTAATCACTATTTTTAAGCTCAACTTCTTTCAAATTCCGAAATTATTCCTGAATGAAGCTTCAGTAATTAATTTCATTGATGAAATAATACCAAGTTCCCGCGAGTAAAAAATTACGTTGAAATTAGAGTCAGTATGAAAAATTAGCCTAAGAATTAATGACGTCATTTTGCGAACGTTCAATTTCGTATAGATGGTAAAAATTTGCGTTGAAAGATTTATAAGAAAAAAAAAAGGTTTCCATGGTAACTTATGGTTGTCATGATAATACAGCGTGTATTCAGGCAGATTTGTAATTAAAATATATAGCTCTTAACCACAAAAAACAATTAATCATTATCCTCATACTACAAAAGATATAAAAATTTATGTTGAATGCGAAAGACACATCTGTTCGGAGACTCGATAAAAGGGGCTATATCACCATAGCAACGGAAGTTCTTTGACGTGTGTCGCTTTTTAATCTTTTTATGATGAATCACTATATCATTTCCTCTGAGGATTTCAAATATTTTTCTTACTGAACAATAAAAATATTTCAGCTAAGCTATGCATAATAGTTCAAAATATATTATTAATTCATCAGATCATATATATATATATATGATGAATAAAACCACGAAGGAAAGGAAACACAAAATGGTGCTCAAGCGCTTTCGTCTAATGACATCCTCAGGAACACTGAAGTACATAAAAGGGTTAAGCTCTATATAGGTTACAGAAAGAAAAAAAAAAGAGAAAAATAAATAACATACATACACACACACACATATATATATATATATACATACTATCTATATATACAAATACATACATACATACATACATACATATATATACAATAAACAGAGAAGTAAAAATAATAAAAAATTAAAAATTAAAACCTTAAAGGATTACCAGTGAGGCGTACAAATTTGTAAGGAAAAATATCGATTTTTAGCACAAGATCAAATGGATTATAAAGATACAAATTTATACTGGAACTCTGCCGGGTTTTAACACAATGCTGCCTATGGTCAATATTCCGTTAGAACAGGACAGTTGTCCAGTGCCCTTTTGTCCATTTGTCAGAGTTAGCCCACTGTATTGATTGGAATAATGCTTCAGTTTTATTCCATTCAAGCAACATTGTTAATAGAAATATTCTTGAGTCTGCCATTATCCAACTTTCAAATAACTTCAACATAAGCAAAGGTCTTTTTCAACTCGATCCTGTTATGTTGAATTCCTTTGAAAAGATTTAGATAAGAAGGGTAAACATTAATCTTTGGTAAACTTGTCTTCACTTATTAACTTTTAATTTGCATTTTATTTTTTTTATATATATCGAAACCTGACCATAGTCAGCATTGTGTTAAAACCACGCCGACAGAGTTCCAGTATAAATTTGTATTTTTATAATCCTTTGATCTTGTGCTAAAAATCGATTAACTTTTAATTTGCATTTTATTTTTTTATAATATCGAAACCTGACCATAGGGCAGCATTGTGTTTAAAACACCAGAGCAGAGTTCCAGTAGTAATAATTTGTTATCTTTCTAAATCCATTTGATCTTGTGCTAAAAATCGATATTTTTCCTTACAAATTTGTACGCCTCACTGGTAATCCTTTAAGGTTTTTAATTTTTAATTTTTATTATTTTACTTCTCTGTTTATTGTATATATATGTATGTATGTATGTATGTATGTATTTGTATATAATATAGATATGTGTATATATATATATATAATATATATATGTGTGTGTGTGTGTATGTATGTTATTTATTTTTTCTCTTTTTTTTCTTTCTGTAACCTATTATAGGCTTAACCCTTTTTAATGTACTTCAGTGTTCCTGAGGATTGTCATTAGGACGAAAGCGCTTGAGCACCATTTGTGTTTCCTTTCCTTCGTGGTTTTAGTCATCATAAATATTTTTCACGTGTTACCTTTGTGAAATAATTTTCATATATATATATATATATAGACTATATATATATAAACCGGAATCTGAATTAATCCCAGAGTAATTTAAATATGAAATTGGAAAGCGAATATATACCTTATGTACCTTATGTTGTTTCGTGCGTTGGTCTCTCTTCACACGGAGGTCAAGTTGGTGGCCCCGCCTCTAGATCTGGCCTGGTGGAGAAGCGAGTTGCTTTCTTGCGCTCTCCACCGTATATATATATATATATATTTTAATTGGGGTTGTTTATCCTCCTTCGCAACATCTAAGGTCATATGACGGAGGGGACCTACGCTTTACGTGGGATTCGAACCACGGGTCGCTACATAATCTGGACGCAGAGGACGGTCTCCCATCCAACTACTACCCAGACCCAACGTCGCTTAACTTCGCTGATCTCCGGGAAGCGGTGTTACGACATCGGCCACGACGTAGCCCATATATATATATATATAATATATATAATATATATATAAAAAACATTTTACTTATCTTGAAGCCAAAAACATTTTATTACTCCTACTTTTTTAGGTGCCAATTAGACCTGGCATTTGAGCCATCGTATCGTATCGGTATTAGTTAACAAAAATACTTGTTTTAATTTTCTGGTCTTGTTTTTTTTTATAAGCAACGTCATTATTTTGTAGTTAAATTGTTCGCAGCTGTCCGAGTAAACTTCAAAACTCACAATTTGCAGGATAAAAGTAATTTGCTGCAGTATATTCTACAATCCAATTTCAGTCTGGTTGTATATAATTGCAAAATCTCTGAAAATAAACTAAAAAATAATAATGAAGGTCCTAATTATACTATTATACTATACCTAACATGACCATCTCCATTCCGACTGGAGATAATGACCATCTCCTGACTCTGCCTTATGAAGGTCTTCGTTATTTTACACTTTTTAAACTGGAAATTTAAAAAAAAATTAATAATTGTAACCGCCTCAAAATAATATATATATATATATTATATAAAAATATCTAAGCTTCTCCACCACAAAGCTCTAAAACTCAATGAAAACTGAGCCATTTTGTTTGGAAGAATTGGTCGTAAGCACGTTTAAATTCTCATTCCTTTTATGTCCAACTCTCTAACCCAAAGGCTAATCGCTATTTTCAGTCTTTCATCTATTCAACCAGTCAACTCTGGAACACTCTTCCTCAATCCATCTTTCCCTCTGTCTATGACCTCCAATCTGTCAAACGCGGAGTATCCAGGCATCTCGAAAACCTTAGACCTTAATTTTGGCTTTCTTCTTTTTCTTCTATGGCGGGGGGAGCGCGTTTGGGGGCGGGGGGAGCGCGTTTGGGGGCATTCGCCCTTGGCTCCTCCTTCCTGCATAAAATAAACTACGTATGGAACATCATCATTGTGTTAAGTTGCCAATGGAATACGGATAAACTGGAGTCCAACTTTCTGATAATAAATCAGTGACGAAGGCCAGAAACTGGCATACGGCTCAGGCCAACTCATGCGGCCCATTGCGCTAACTCCTGGATTATTATTATCAGCATTATCTGAGTCGAACCCCCGACCTCAGCGTCTGCGCCTCGCTTATAGGGAAATAGTGTTACCATTACAGAGCTGTTTGGAACAGCTCTGTAATGGAATACACTTTTTGTAACTGTTCGATTTCGTTTTGCAGTATAAAAAATTTTCAATTCAAATTCATATTCCGATTCCATTCCATTCTTACTCTTTGGATCGATTCCGATTCTGATTCCGCCTTCTAACAATCTTGGAATCAATTCCAATTCATTTCCGCCCATAAAAAAAGGTTTGATTCCAATTCCACTTCCGACTCAAGCCTAAACAGTATCTATTCCGGAAATGAAATTGCCCACCGATTATATATATATATATATATTATATATATATAACTTGGTTGAATGGTTTGTTCTTAGGGAAGCGTAGCTTAGCGAGGAATAGGAGGACGAAAAGATGGTACATGTTTATGAACAGACGTTTCGGAAAAATTCAATTTCCATCATCAGTGCTAAAAAGTTTAAAAACAAATAGAAATAAATAAGTATAATAAATAAAAACGAACAATAAATTAAAAATGGCGCAACAATTAGCGAGAATTAATATTAAGTTACAATATATTAAATTAGAAGATTAAAAATTAAATGATATAAAGTATAAAAATATGGACAATAAGTAAAATATAAAACGGTTTACGTGAAACAGAATTGAGGAGGTTCTTACCAAATTGTTAACGTAAATGAGAGACTAATTGTACAGAAGATTCCACTTTCAATTTAAACATTGCCAAATAAACTCTCAAACTCAAAAGAAATCCACCATCACTCCGGCCGGCTCCATCTTTCTAATATGGAATTCTTTCAAGAGGCAACCATTCCCAATCTTCTGTACAATTAGTCTCTCATTACGTTAACAATTTGGTAAGAACCCCTTCAATTCTGTTTCACCTAAACCGTTTTATATTTTACTTATTGTCCATGCTTTTATACTTTATATCATTTAATTTTTAATCTTCTAATTTAATATATATTTAACTTACTATTAATTCTCGCTAATTGTTGCGCCATTTTTAATTTATTGTTCGTTTCTATTTATTATACTTATTTATCTCTATTTGTTTTTAAACTTTTTAGCACTGATGATGGAAATAGAATTTTTCCGAAACGTCTGTTAATAAACATGTACCATCTTTTCGTCCTCCTATTCCTCGCATATATATATATATATATATGTATTATACCGTTGTAATTCTATCGTGACCCCAGATATTAGATTACCGAAGCTAATGAATATACTCATATACCGTCACTTGACCCAATACCCTTTCATTCTTACCCAACTCCGTATAATTTACGTACCCAAACTACCGATTAAGGCTTTTTCAGTACATCATTCCCGCGTAGTGTTATTGTCTCTCGCCATGGAATTATTATCTTTATTACATCTGTAAATAGAGAATATATTTGGGGATGAATTTTATTTATTAACTTTTGCACTGTAATATTTAGGTATAAATAACTAGAATTCAGGTCATCGTCTGCTGCTGAGATATTAGTATTGTGCATGCGACTTTATCGAGAAAGGTCAGATAATTTTGTAAGCCTTAATTAACTCAAATATATATATATATATATATATATATATATATATATATATATATATATATATATATATATCGTAAAGAACGACGCATAATCTCTCTCTCTCTCTCTCTCTCTCTCTCTCTCTCTCTCTCTCTATATATATATATATATATATATATATATATATATACACAAACCTATTAATGGACTTCGAGTTCACGGAAGGAGATGTAATTACGGCCTTATCACAGATGCGAGACAATTCAGCGCCAGGGCCAGACACATGGAGTGCCACATTTCTGAAGAAATGCAAAGAGAGTATTGCAAAACCGATATACTTACTATGGAGGAAATCACTCGACACAGGACAAATTCCACTCCCCTTAAAGAACGCGAACATTGCCCCCCTATTTAAAGGTGGTAACAGAGTAATACCCAAAAATTATCGGGCAGTGGCTCTCACCTCACACCTTATAAAGTGTTTTGAACGCATAATTAGAGGCAAAATTACCTACTACCTACAAGAAAAAGACTTATACAACCCAAATCAACATGGCTTCAGGGCGGGTAGATCATGCCTGTCACAGCTATTAGACCACCAGGAGAAAATATTAGGAACATTGTGTCCAGGACAAAACATTGATGTAATATATACTGACTTTGCTAAGCCTTCGATAAATGTGACCATGGAATCATAGAACACAAACTTAAGGATACAGGAATTACTGGAAAGCTAGGAAGGTGGATATTTAATTTCTTGACGCAAAGAACGCAAAGAGTGGTGGTAAACGGAGTTAAATCGGAAGTCTCGGAAGTCGTGAGCTCTGTCCCACAAGGGACAGTATTAGCTCCCTTGCTGTTCATAATAATGATTGCAGATATTGATGCAGATATTAAGGACAGTATTGTATCATGCTTCGCAGATGACACAAAGATATGTAAGGAAATATTGAACGAAGATGACATAAGAAAACTACAAAACGACATTGAAACATTATTCCAGTGGGCAGAAGACAACAATATGAAGTTCACTGAAGAAAAATTCCAACTTCTAAGATATGGTAATAACAAAGAGCTACAGAAAAAAGGGTACAAAACTCCGCAAGCCAAACAGATAACACCAAATCCACAAGTCAGGGATCTTGAGTAATAATGTCGTCGGATGCAGAAAATAATGGGAATCATCTGGAGGAGCTTCCGCAGCAGAAAAATAAACATCATGCTCAAATTATGGAAGAGTCTAGTCCTACCAATAATTGAGTATTGCTCAGTGCTCACAAGCCCACACAGAAAAAGAGACATTGCGAGCATTGAAGCTATACAAAGGACTTTTACGTCTAAGATAGAGGAAACGGAAGGTGAAGACTACTGGTCTCGACTACAATCCCTGGAACTCTACTCTCTTGAAAGAAGGCGCGAGCGGTACACAATAATATACATATGGAAAATACTTGAGGGCTCTGTCCCTAACCTCAGAAATGAAATAGAAACAAACTGGAATGAGAGAAGAGGCAGATTTTGTACGGTCCCAGCTGCGGTGGGACAAGGAGCCATGAAAACGAGGACGGAAAATACCCTCAGAATACAGGGCCCAAAGCTTTTCAATGTCCTTCCAAAAGAAGTGAGGAATCTCCAGCACACCGACCTGAATAACTTCAAGAACCAGCTGGAGAGATTCTTGTGCAAAGTCCCTGACCAGCCATGCGTGGCTCGCTACGAGGGCAGGAGGCGATCAGAGAGCAATTCCCTCTTTCACCAAGTCCCGCAAATGAGGCGGGATGCTGCAGAGGGGTCAACTGCAGGTCGATCCTGAACCGTCGTTCAAATTCAACAAAAAAAAAACAAAAAAAAAAACAATATATACAGGGCGTCCCAAAAAGATGTATACACACTTTAACGGCTGATAGCTCAATTGATGTTTCTTTCTTTCCAAGTTAAACCCATTAGAATTAATAATGGCAGTCAGACTAAGCTTTGAACAAAGGAAATTCATTCTAAAATGCTACTGGAAGTGTGAAAACGCAGTTGAAGTGCAAAGACAGTTTAGGAGGGAGTTTCAAACAGATCCACCAACGCGACTTACCATCACTCGAATTAGAGATAAGTTTGAAGCCGATGGAACTGTTCAGAATGTCCACAAGAAGCGTTCCGGAAGACCACGGACATCGACAAGCCCCACAAAGCAAGAAAGAGTACTGGAAACGTATCACCAAAGTCCAAGAAAATCTGTGCGGCAAGCGAGTCGTGAGGTAGGAATTTCAGAATCGGCTGTCCAACGCATTTTGAAGCGCTGTCAATGGAAAAGTTACATTCCAAGATTAGTCCATGCTATTAATGAAGATGATGATGATCCGGACCGAAGAGTGGAGTATTGCGAGTGGTACTTGGCACGATGTGGATGTGGATTGGACGAAGGGGTTTCGTAGAATACCCTCCGCGTTCACCAGACCTCACACCACTAGACTTTTTTTTATGGGGATACTTAAAAGACAAAGTCTACGCTATAAAACCTGCAACAGTCGCTGAATTGAGAGCAGCCATTGAACGAGAATGCACACAAATACCAAACGAAATGTTTCGTGATGTTTGCGATTCCATTGCTTCGCGTTATCAGCAGTGCCTGGACCAGAACGGACGTCAGTTTGAAAACAGGCGTTGACAAAACAATTAAATAATGTCTGTAGATTCTATTACATTTTGAAAATGAAATGTATTTTAATAAACACTGCCTTTATAATTATTTAAAGTGTGTATACATTTTTTTGGGACGCCCTGTATATATATATATATATATATATATATATATATATATAAAAATAATTTAATTATTTTTGTAAGCATTTGAAATAGTAACAATATATTGTTGTTGCTGTTGTTTAATAAGCTCTCTGCGGGGCCGCAGTTGAGAGAGATTATTCTCAAAGACGGCTTCAATTTATGTTCCTAGTTATTCTTTAGGCAAAGCCATGGTTGCTCGTTCGTTTGCGGAAGCCAGATTGCGGATAAGCAGCTTAAATCTCTGGAATATAATTGGTCTGAGTCCTCTTCGGTCGGGTTTCCATACCACAGACACTAAAACTTTCTGCTTTATTCGTCTTATTCTACTTTATTCATTCTTTAAAGAAGAAGAAGAATACTAACAAGAAGGTGGAGGTGGAGAAGAAGGAGAAGGAGGTGGAAAAGAAGAAGGAGGAGGTGACTGAAGAAAATTGTAAACAAACATTTTAAACGCTTCTGGTAAATTTGCCCAAAAGTTAAAAAAGCTTTTTTTTTTGTAACTTTTTCTTTGGAATAAACAACGAAGGAAAACTTTTTAAAACTTGAAACTTACGAACACTGCATTTGAAGGCAATGCACACGGGGAGAGAGAGAGGAGAGAGAGAGAGAGAGAGAGAGAGAGAGAGAGAGAGAGAGAATCTCCCTTAATTGAAAGGTCATTCAAAATACTATGTTAAAACGCAATGATACATTATTTTATTTATGTATTTGTGTCATCATCAATCTCTTTTTTACTCATTTCGTGTTCTGAACCTGTTTTAATGCGAAGCAATAGATATTATATATATATATATAAGTCGCTTTACCGAGAATAATGAAATCACCTTGCGAAGAATAATATTCATTACAGAAATTGTTCAAAGTGTCCTCCATTATGTTCAATACACACGTTAATCTTTGAACCACTAACCAACAAATAGCACGACACAGTTCTTTGTTTGTGTATATATATATATATTAGTGTAATGTATATGTTACGCCCAAACATCGAAATCGTTCAGTGAGCGAAAAAAACAACCACAACGCGTTGTGGATGCACCTAAGTGACCACACACCGATGTTAGATATTTTTTCTCTTCATGGCCGTTCTCAAACAACCACAACGTGTTGTGAACGATTCGGATATGACCACAACGCGTTGTGGACGATTTGAAAATTATTGAATGCCCGGTTAGGTTAGTTGAATGTCAGGTTAGATCAACTGTACGCCCTTGACGATTAGTTAGGTTAAGTCGTGATATTTTCGTTAAAACTAACGAAAATATCACGGCTTAACCTAACCAATCGTTAAGGGCGTACAATTAACCTAACTGGGCATTCAGTTAACCTAACCTGGCACTCAGTTGACCTAACCAGGCACTCAGTTGACCTAACCGGGCATTCAATTAACCTAACCAGTTGGTTAATTTTTACATTTACGTCTCATTCTAAAGTTGCTTAAAATTAATCGAAACCTACGGGAAAATTATTGATAATAATTTTTTAAAGGACTTTATCTTTTTTCTAGTATATCTGCTTAGCTTTGCTTTTTAATCGGTGAATACGTCGATAAATATACGTCGTGTTTATATCATTTCAATATAAGTCGTGTTTAAATAGAGTTTGATGAATGACATCGGTGTGTGGTCGCTTCAAATCGTCCACAACGCGTTGTGGTCATATCCGAATCGTTCACAAAGCGTTGTGGTTGTTTGAGAACGGCCATGAAGCGAAAAATATCTAACATCGGTGTGTAGTCAATTAGGTGCATCCACAACGCGTTGTGGCTGTTTTTTTCGCTCGCTGAGGGATTTCGATGTTTGGGCGTAACATATATTTATCACATGTTTATGACATAAGCGCGCGCGCGCGCGCGCACACACACACACACACACACACACACGTACATACATACACACTTGTACTTTCTAATAATGTTTTTTTTCTTTATTTTAGGTGCTAAGTAATATGGCTGAAAGATTATCTAAAGATGAAAGAGTTCGTTTAGTTTTCATGTATGGAGTTCCAGGTGCTACACATCGGTCAGTTGCAGAGGCTTTCAATAGAGAGCATCCAAAGCGTGCTCCAATTGTTCAATGAACAGTAAGAAAAATTATTAATCGATTTAAAGAAATGGGAAGTGTTTGCGATCGTCCTCACAGCTGCACACCAAAAAGCGTAACTGATGAAGATACATCATCAATGGTGTTAAGTCAGGTTATTGCAAGCCCTAAGAAGTCAACAAGAAAATTAAGCCAACAGACGGGAATTAGTAGAACATCTATCCAACGAATTCTGAAGGTTAATCATTTTCATCCATATAAGGTTCAACTTCTACAAGAATTGCACGGTGATGATACAGATCAGCGTAAAGAGTTAGTTCTGTGAGTGGTTCATTCGGCAAGATAGATCCATTTTGTTTAGTGATGAAGCAGTTTTTCATATGAATGGCAATGTTAACCGACATAACTCCCGTTACTGGTCTCAAGAGAATCCTCATTGGACTGATGACACTCGTGTACAGTATGATCCACGGATTGTAGTATGGGCTGGGATTTGGAATGATGAAATAATTGGTCCTTACTTTTTTAATGGAAACGTAACAGGCGACACGTATCTTCATATGTTACAATCCTTTTTGATGAATTACCTGGATAACGTGCCGATAAACAAACTACGTGGCATGTTTTTTTTAGCAAGACGGTGCACCTCTTCATTTTGTCATGCAAGTTCGCAAATACCTTGATAAAACGTTCCCCAACAAATGGCTTGACCGAAGAGGTCCTATAGAATGGCTACCCAGGTCACTAGATATCACTCCACTCGACTTTTTCCTGTGGGGCCATCTGAAGTCAATTATTTATCTACGAGGATCGTCCAAGAACTATTCAGCAATTGCAAATGAAAATTCAGTCCGAATGTGCAAAAATTACTAAAGACATTAATGAGAGTTCAGGCAACAGTTTTAATGAGAATCCAGAAATGTTTAGATGTTAATAGTCATACTTTTGAGGACGTTTTGTGATTTTGTTTTGTAGAATAAATGGCATTCAAAATATAAGTATATTTTCCCTATGGTTCCTAAATTATGGGCCCCCCGGCCCATATACTGTGTATAATATATATATATATATATATATATTATATATATTATAATATATATTATATTCATCAATGACTCCGATACACCGTGTTCATAGATTCAGATGTAAGTTACCACTCCGTCGACACACTCATTGAGGGTACGAGCAGCTCGCAGCATTATTGCTAAGTAAATAGAGGGCAAACGTACGTCTATAAGTAGATCTTCACCACTGGAAGCAACGCAGAGCTTTGATTTATCATATTCAGGTGAGCAGTTCACCCCCTTATTATTTTACTTTTTTATATATGTACACCAGACAATTTGAGTTAAATGCTGGTCATTACCTCGAGTGCGGGAGGGTTAACACGTAAAATACCTCTGGACTCGAAAGCGTTTTGGGTTTACTGGATTGTGTAAATGTATGACAGGTTGTGTTAACGTGTATCACATCAAAGCGTAATGGCTATCGCCCTCACCTTCTTTCTATTCAACGAAGCTGTGAGTTCGATCCTTGGTAAGACGGGCGATTTTTCATCACGAAAAATCGTACGGACTCACGCATGATATTCGACGCAAAACAACAAACGTATTCTCTCTACAATAAACAATAAAAAGAATAATAATTGTATTAATAATATTAATAATATCAATAATAATAATAATAAGGATAATAATAATAATAATAATAATATTTATGATAGTAACGGTAATAACAAGAATAGTAGCGGGAAAAACAAGAATAGTAGCGGGAAAAACCTGAATGATACTTGCAGGAATAAAGATGGAATAACTAAACGGAATTAATTAAAAAGAAGTAAAAATTGAAAAAATGTTCAAATCTTAACTACAAAACGAGGAAAAGGTAAAATATTAAAAGCTTTTCCAAATCTTATTCTGGGTTTGTTTGTTTTTGCTTTTTTTTTTGTTTTTTTAGCTTATTCTATTGTACGGTGTAGTTTTCTTTAAATTCTATTCAATTTGAGTGTACAAATACAGCTTTTTTCCGTGTTGAGTGGACAGATATATATATATATATATATATATATATATATATATATATATATATATATATATATAATTCTAACAAATACAGGCCTGTATACGGACGGTTAGCGATTGTGGATACTTGTGGTTTTTGATCCAGTTTGTGAGTGTAATTGAGGCGGGTAAATTTGTGCTGCCTTGGGGAGGAAACACGAACTTACGGTGCATCTTGCTCCTGAAGAATCATGCACCAGGACTGATAGTAACTGGGCTGTCCGCAATATAAACTAACGAAAATTGCAATCAACTCAATACGGATATAGATGTGCTTTGAACTAGACTAACACAGACCATTGTTGCTTTCAGTGGTGATGAACCACGTACGGAAAGTCCCGTCAGTACTTTGACCCCCTGTTTGCTTGGCAATGCTGCTGCGAACTGCTTGTATCCTGAAATGGGTGTATGGGCGAAATGGTGCTCTATATAAAAAGATGTTTAACGCTTCATACTTCCACTTAAACTATGAATACATCGATGCTTATACATATATATATATGCGCTCTCCACCGCATATATATATATATTACGGTACCAGATGAGCCGGGTGTACCTGACTATATGCGGTGGAGAGGGCAAGAGAACAACTCGCTCCTCCACCAAGCCAAGCCTACAGGCGAGGCCACCAGTTTGACCTTCGTGTGGAGAGAGACCAACATACGGAGTTGCTACGGAGTTACAAGGTTATTTTTTCTTCTTTTTTTTCTTTTTTTAGCGTAATGGATCCATATTTTTCAATATAAGAATTTGTCCTAAAAATCTTTCACGGGATTACGTAAGTTTAATAAGGAAACATCTTATTTTTTGGATCTTTTCCTTTATAGCACTCCCCCCCCCCCTCCCCCTCCCGCAATTTCTTCTTTCAGTTAGTAACAATTTTGAATGCCCGGTTAGGTCAACTGTACGCCCTTGACAAATGGTTAAGTCGTGATATTTTTTTTGTTAAAACTAACGAATATATCACGACTTAACCTAACCAATTCAAAATTGTTACTAACTGAAAAGAAGAAATTGGAGAGGGGGGGGGGGGGTCATATGAAGGAAAAAGATCCTATTTTTTTCCCAATCATTTATTTCATGACGTAATAAAATCAAATCATACGTCACGATCAAAAGATTTGTTTTTTGATTTCTAATTAAAATATAAAAAATTTTAAGAAAGAAAAGCCAATGTCTGATAATAAAAACCCACTCTAATAGACAGAGTTTATTTCCACAACAGTTTCGATGCCCACTGGCATCCTCTTCTGTATCCACTCGAAGAGGATGCCAGTGGGCATCGAAACTGTTGTGGAAATAAACTCTGTCTATTAGAGTGGGTTTTTATTATCATAATTTGACTTTCACGTAGAAAAGTGAAGTTTTTGCATTGACAATGTCTGAAGTGAGCAGAGAGATAAAGATTAAAAGTCGAGGAAAAAAATTAGGGACAATTATTATAAAGCATTTCCACTTAATTCTAAAATATTATGAAACATTCCGCCACAAGATGGCGCGTTTGTAGCGGTCTGTACATTATTCATTATTAAGTAGTTGTACGTTTACTCTACTGTTATTTGCTTATGTTTAAAAGTCATTAATAATGCTGTGTTCCATTCCTTAAAGGAGAACAAATATATATATATATATATATTATATATATATATATATATATATAGCCGGAATCAGTCAATACACGAATTGATCAGTCATTACGCTTATTGACTGATTTCGACTTTTCACTGTAATATATATATATATATATATTATATATATATATATATATATAATAGATGATTATACAGGGTGTGGCCTAAAAAACAGAAGAAATTTCAGCCATATCCGTTTGTGGTTTCAATAACGGAAAACTCGAGATTTATACGAAGCTGGAACGCTATCCAGTGGATATAACTATATCCCTATGCAAGCCTCTCAAGGGTGCTGGGGATTCAGAGACCCCGTAGAGGTACAGAAACTCCTCTCGGAGAAAAATATTTGCCACGCGAGTTTTAGCAAAGAGCCTTATCTTATCATATAATAAGGGTCCTACTATATATCTTGGCCATTATAACTACATCTAGGGTTGGCAGATTTTTTGGCGGACAGACCGGGACACCCAAATGTTGGGTTCATTTTATATATATATATATATATAATATATTATATATATATATAAATGCAAAAATATACATTATAGTTGTAATAAAAATACAGTTTGTGAATGTAAAATAGAAGCATTTGTTTAGGCAGTGAATATTTATGATATATATTTGCCGATTGAGCCTTTGATATTACGTTGACTGTTTGGACATGCATCTTCTTAGTTGACTAAATAGTAAGCATCGTTTTCTGCTTTGTTTCAAAACGAGTTGATCATTGAGACAGTTGATCAAATGTGTATATTATCGTGCCTATATTTAAAAATAAGCAATCGTGTAACTTTGCTCGACATCGTAAAATTCGTCTTAACAATATTCTTTTTTCACGTGATTTTTTTTTTGTGAAACCGGGACATTCGATGGTCCCGAAAGGTTTTTTCGGGACGCCGGGATAAGAGGCCGAAAACCGGGACATCTGGCAACCCTAACTACATCTGATTACCTGAAGTAGGCTCCTGTAGGCTCTGTAGACTCCAGTCGTTTAATTGAATGACTTCTCTATAACGTCTACAAGCATACTTGAATGACGTCACCCTTTTACACAGTTCCTAAGTTTTACATTGTAAAATTAACAACATTAACATTGTTGGCAGAAAACAACTTTCAGCAGCTGACATTACTATAAAATGGCGTTCCTTATGAACTCAATTAAGACTACTTGAGGAAGAAAAAAAAGGAGGTTTGAAATTAAGTCTTAATAAGGTACAAAACCTCCAGTCCAGTCAGTTTTTGATAATGTCAGAAAAGAATGTTTGACTTTCAACTCGCCCAACCCCGCACCCCACCCAAAAGAATTATTTATAGGAAATCCCATGCAATACTGATACAGTAAATACAACCCAAATTAAAGCGTGCCAAAGTTACAATTACGTCACCTAAATAGTGCTTGTTAATATGTTAATTGGACGTAAATATCATTGATATTCCACACGCAGGACGAACATGCTAACAAATATGTACATATGCCTCCTGAAGAGACTCTAAAGGGAGATTAATTTAAACCTGACATCTATATAAATGGACTGTTCCCACCAAATAAATGCGAGTCAAACAGCTACAGTATATCGCAATTCTACTTTAGTTTCGCCTCGATTAATAATTCTGTCAAAAGAAAACGTGTAATAACTCAATTTCGTGAGAACCGAATAGAAATTTAACACCGAGTCTTAATTAAATTGAGGAACTAATAACATCGCTCAAAAATGCAAGAAAATTTTGGGGAAAACCGTTTTTTTTTCGTTTTTTGTTTTTTTTAAAGGGACTGAAATCTACGTGAAAAATCTGAATATGTTTTTGTAACCCTGGCAACGCCCCCCCCCCCCAAAAGATGGTTCTTTAGTATGAAATTTGGGTATAGCATTAGGAGAATAGTAATAACGACCCTTGTGTAGAAGAACGTTCCGCACGAATGAGGAGGAAGAACGAACAAATGAATGAAATATATATATATATATATATATTTAGGAGAAATCCAATGACAAGGAGAAATGTAAATGCCATGAAAAGTCTTCTTTAATGCGCAACGTTTCGAGCAATCGCTCATCTTCAGGCTGTTTAATAACAATGTGAAATTAAAATCAATATTGAATGAAAAACAAAACAGAAATTTCTATAACCTATTCGTAAAGACAAATTTTAAAAGACTGAGAAAAGAGGGTTAAATTCTAAGTTATACAGATTTACATATAAAAATTAAGAAGTTATTTTTTAAATACATATAGTAAATGTGAAATTAATACACTGGAAAAATTAACAATAGTACACAGGAATAATGGACTAGCTACCTTACACAGCAGTATCCGAGGCTGACTAATTTGAGCAGAGACAGGAACGGGAAACACGAGAGATGGCGAGGGCGATTGGGGAAGGAGGGATTATAAGGAATTGGGGAAGGAGGAGGGATCATAGCAAATTGAGAGGGACGGCTGATGAGTCAACATTCAGACTAGGGGACAATGCTTTAATGAACAGCGATTCTAAAATTCTTAGTGAGTTGGGACAAGTTGGGAATTACATCGGCAGCACTGTTCGCTCTCTCAGGGCTAGATTTTATTCGCATATGGGAATAAGTGGCCGAACAGGTAAAATTTTAAAAACTAAAGAAGCCTCGAGTATTCGTGAACACAGCATTAAATGTAAAATTGATGTCACTTTAGACAATTTTAAAATTCTTGGTTGTAATACTTGTCCCAACTCACTAAGAATTTTAGAATCGCTGTTCATTAAAGCATTGTCCCCTAGTCTGAATGTTGACTCATCAGCCGTCCCTCTCAATTTGCTATGATCCCTCCTCCTTCCCCAATTCCTTATAATCCCTCCTTCCCAATCGCCCTCGCCATCTCTCGTGTTTCCGTTCCTGTCTCTGCTCAAATTAGTCAGCCTCGGATACTGCTGTGTAGGTAGCTAGTTCCATTATTCCTGTGTACTATGTTAATTTTTCCAGTGTATTAATTTCACATTTACTATAGTATTTAAAAATAACTTCTTAATTTTTATATGTAAATCTGTATAACTTAGAATTTAACCCTCTTTTCTCAGTCTTTAAAATTTGTCTTTACGAATAGGTTATAGAAATTTTCTGTTTTGTTTTTCATTCAATATTGATTTTAATTTCACATTGTTATTAAACAGCCTGAAGATGAGCGTATTGCTCGAAACGTTGCGCATTAAAGAAGACTTTTCATGGCATTTACATTTCTCCTTGTCATTGGATTTCTCCTAAATATTAAATTGAAGCTCTGTAGAAGCAACCCGCATGATTATTTATATATATATATATATATATATATATATTGGCGTAAACGCTTTATAGCACCCTTTAGCTGCATGGCAATCTGGACATTCCATTTACGAGTCAACGTTCAAACAAATATCTTGAAAAGAAATCACTATATGTAAAACCCCCTCAAGGGTAACGGGTTCGAGTGTATTAAAGTGAATAAATTTATGGACACCAGATTCCGAACTGCTACAATTATTTCTGATCTTATAATCTTAAAATCATATTTTAGGAAATAAAGAAATTATCCTTTTATATTAAACTAATAAAAATAGTTTCCTCACAGTTTAAAAAAAAAAAAAAAAACAGAAACCGGATTTATTTACTTAAAGATCATTTTTTTTTTTTCTGCTTGAGAAAGCTTCTTCTTTATGTATGAAAAAAGCTTCTTCTTTTTCTGCGTGAAAAAGCGGCTTGTTTTCTGTTTGAAAAAGCTGCTTCTTTTGCCGCGTGAAAAAGCTTCTTCTTTTTCTACGTAAAAAGCTTCCTTTTTCTGCCTGAAAAAGCTTCTTCTTCTTCTTCTTTCTGCCTGAAAAAGTTTCTTCTTTTTCTACGTGAAAAAAAGCTTCTTCTTCTTCTTCTTTCTGCCTGAAAAAGTTTCTTCTTTTTCTACGTGAAAAAAGCTTCTTTTTCTACGTGAAAAAAAAAAAAAAAAAAAAAAAAAAAAAAAAAAAAAGCTTCTTTTATACGTGAAAAAAGCTTCTTTTTCTACATGGGGGGGGGGGGGAAGCTTCTTTTTCTACGTGAAAAAGCTTCTTCTTTTTCTGCGTGAAAAGGCTTCTTTTTTTTTTTTTTTTTGCGAGAAAAACTTGTATTTTATTTACTTTCATAAAAAAAGAAATTCTGAGCCAGTGAATTTTAGGTTAAAAAGCTTTTCAAAGAAATTTTAAATTTTTCCTCTTAATATCACTGATTAAAAAGCAATTTTTTCTTTTTTTTTAATTTTTTTAAAATTAAAATAGTCTTACATTCATATTGTATTACATGATCAATTAAAACAAATAAGGAAGTACAGGAATACCTCAAAATTCGTCGTTTCGAATTTCGACGTTTCGCAGATTCGTCGCCAATCTTTTACTACCTAAATTTCGCAATCCGCCGTCCATATTCGCAGATTCGTCGTTTTTAGAAAAAATTAAAAAAAAAAAACGATCGAAATTGACGAAATTCAACTGTTTACCAACGCAATATATTATTATATTTTGCCTAAAAACGAGTAGAATTTTATTAATTAATCTGTTTAATAACATAATAAAATGTTTTCTCATTGAAACATGTTATAATCTACCTCGAATTTCGTTGTTTCGTATTTCGTTGTGTTATTCCGGAACGAATTAACGAGGAATTTCGAGGTATTCCTGTATTTGGGTTTTCATTTATCCATAATGAAATAATTTTTATAATTTTCTAATTTTCCTTTTTGAAATAAACCAAAATGAATATATTTTTTTTATAATATGCCCCATTTTATTCAAAAGTACGGGGTATTCCCAAAAGAGTCGCCCTACAAATTTAGGTAGTTTCAAATGGAATTTATTTGATTATTTTATGAACACCCTGTATCTGTAATAAGAATTAAATTAATGAAAAAAAATAATGCTATAAATCAGTCTTGGTGAAAAAAAGTTATTAATGTGTTAAACTAGTAGATAGTGTGATTCGAACCAGCATGACGTGGTTTTACAGTCCGCTCCCTATCGATTATGCTATCCAGAGCTTTCAGGCCCCCCCCCCAAAATGTTCATTCAAGCGAATCCCACTAACTCGTAGTTTCCTATTTATCTATATTTTCCTTTCATTTTAGTACTGAAGTACGGTTATTGCACTTAAAATGGATTTTATATTCTTGAACCAGATTTTTCCGTTATAGGCTAAATGCATTATCACCAATTAATTAATTCCAGCTTAAATTCTTACAGTTCCTTTTACAGTTTCAATTCAGTCCAGTTTTAAATTATTTTATAATTATTTTATAATTTTGTAATTATGTAATTTATAATTATACGCATTGTAAGTTTGATAATTTGTAATTCTAATATTTTATACTCTTCAATTTTAGCTTATAATTCCACACTGATAATGGAATAAGCATTTTCCCGAAACGTTTTGTTAAAATATTAATAAAGTATGGAGAAATGCTTAAAGTTTTGGTGCTTCTCTTCATTATTAGACTGAGGTTCCATACATACACCAATGAAATCATAAGTTCAGGGTTGACTCAATCATCGTATTGACGATGTCCTGTAAAAAAAAAGGAGTTCGAACGTGTATTTTATCGATGTACCAGGAGAATTCTTTGTCCTTTACAAAATACAATATTTTCTTACTGGTCTTTTCTTGAAGTATACAGAAGGTTGCCAAAAGTAAATAGACACGATGATGATCGTCCTCAAGAACAAATGGCAAAGCTCATTAATGGAGTGCCACAACGTGTGTGTGTGTCACTTTTACATAATTTAAAGGGGAAACCAACACCATTTTGGATATATTCGTTCAATAAATCTATTATTTATTCACTT
>JAJOZX010006540.1:180000-242500 GCA_023014485.1 Bathynomus jamesi
AAATCATCTAAAGGAACGTATCACCAACGCCATTACAAGCATAACGTCAACTGTGCTAATGCGTGTTCATCAACAGTGGGGAACACGTATTGAAATGTGTTTTCAAAACAATGGCAACCATGTAGAGCATATTATATAAATAAAAACGGTTGTCCATAACAAAATGTTTATTTTTCCTATGTATGGAAACTTACGGCCCACCCTGTATATATGTATATATATATATATATATATATATCGTCCATTGACGTTTACGAATCAATTTTAACTCGGTTATTTTTATACATTTATCCTATTAATAATTGAGAATTAATTAATATTATTAATTAATAATTAAACGATGAAATTGTTGTAATAATTTATTATTAGTTATTTTATTATCCTAAATTGGTTTTCCTAAAATTGAACTGTTTTTTTCCTCTTAAAGTTAATTAAAAATATTTAATTGAATTGACTACAAAATAATGAGTATTATCGACATTATATATATATATAATATATATATATATATATATATATATAGGGTGATCCAAAACTTTATACATAAATATTTTTAGGAATAAAAAATTTTGGATTACCCTCTACATTTATAGCGTATATTTATTTATATATTATAATATTATTTATATTACGCTTTATTTTATTGACATAACATTTAACATTTAATTAATTAGTAAAATATAAGTATTTAGTCGAAGTACTCAAATACATTGATATAAAAATAACGAGGAATAATGATGACCAAATTCTATACGGTACTTTCTCTATAATCACTCGTGGATTTGGTAACAGCTTTGATTAAGGGGTTCGAACTCTGTTCCTCTTTATTCGAGGAATGTATTTGTTTACTATGTTTCGAGACACTCTGGTGATCCCCTTCTAAGTTTGGGGTTTCCGCACTGGATATGCTTAATACTGACCCTTCATGCACTAAAACTTTGGTTAAGGATTCCTTCTCTATTTCTTCCACTTCTATCCTCTCTCCCACTATCTCTTCTTCATCTTCGTCTTCTTCCGATTCTCCGGCTTCCCCTTCTTCCGCGTCATCGTTGTCTCCACTCCTTTCGCAGGAACGATGGATTCTGTCTTTGTATTTCGGGTGCCGCGTTTGGAAATGAGGAGCGCAGGCTATGGCGTCGTGACCAGGATCTGACGTCGGGGATAGTTTTTGGTCTACTATTTTGTACTCTTCTCCCATCCTGAGTTTGGGTTCTAAATAAGGGGACTGAGGTCTTGGGTTATATAATTTGACGTAGAACTTGTTTGATTTAGGGGACTGCGGCGTTGGACTAGCTATATAAAGGGTCCTGAACATGCCTTCCTCGTTTTCAGGTAAAGGCAAATCATCTGGTCGATGGTATCTTTGGTAGGCGAACCTCTGATTAACATGTTGTGGGTTCTGTTTGGGTTGGCGAGTAGAAAATTAAGCGGTTATAATGTAAAAATAAATGCAGTCTATTGACAAGAAATTCAAGGAAGTTACCCACACACGAAATTTTTATATAAACTTACCATTTGCTCAATAGAAATAGTTTCCCTCATCAGGGTGTGATCCAAAACATCCACAACCGGAGATGAACCCGATTTGAACAGAACTTACGACATCCGGGCTACAATCCCCTCCTCGCATACCTTCAGGGGGGTGATCCCCATCGTCTTTACCCCTCCTCGAGGAGCGACGTTTCTTCGACATATCGTTAGAAAAGCCACGAAGGAAAGAATTAAAAAGACCGCTAAGCCCCCGATTATGGCCCCTAAGATGGGGCCCAATCCATTTTCAGTGACCTCTGGAACTATTTGGAAAGGTTACTATTAAAAGACGACATATATTGTGATCGAAAACTATTCCATTTTCTTGTTTTCACAAAAAATAGATAGTGAACATTACTCACCAGTTACTGACTGTTGATGCGCAATTGGCATATGGGCATCAAAGGTGATGTACTTACTCATACCCTTGGCATTTGTAGCACGAATTTTGATTTTGATTTCTGTGCCATCGACCAAATTTTCAATTACCCAAGAAGAGAATCTCTGGATTTGAAAACAACATAATGGGAGTAAGATTCTTTGTTTGTTTTATAATTCTCTCTCTCTCTCTCTCTCTCTCTCTCTCTCTCTCTCTCTCTCTCTCTCTCTCTCTCTCTCTCTCTCTCTCTCTCTCTCTCTGCTTACCTAGTAACATTCGATACAAGTTTTCCTTTAATCCAAGCCTCTATCTGAAACTTTTGGGGGAAACCTCCATTAAACCCTTCTTCGCAGGATATGTTTAAACTTTCCGACCCGGGCGAGGCTGTACAATTTGCAGGGGGTTCAGGAGGCCCCGCGGACACTACAGTAATCCTACAGGGAACCTTTTGCGTCCCAATTATGTTGGAAGCTCTGCACAGAAAGTAACCGAAGTCTCCACGATTTAGAGGGGTGATGGCCAAGTATGACGCCAAGCCCATTGACGTTACATTCTCCGAAGGGAATTTCATCTCCCTTCCTGAATGCGGCACGATTTTACTCCAGGAGAAGCTTACGTTGTTAGCTGGGTCAGATTCTACCATACACAGGATTTTGATAGACTGGCCTAATGCTGCACCCTGAGTTCTCTCCTTCGTAAACGCGCAAACAGGGGTATCTACAGAGATGTTATTCTTAATTAAAGTAATAATTAATAATTAATTAATAATAATTAATTATTAATAATAATTAATAATTAATTATTAATTAATAATTAATTATTAATTAATAATTAATTATTAATAATAATTAATAATTAATTATTAATAATAATTAATTAATAATTAATTATTATTAATAATTAATTATTATTAATAATTAATTATTAATTAATAATAATAATTAATAATAAAATATTAATAACAATTAATTAATAATAATAATAATTAATAATTAAATATTAATAACAATTAATAATAATAATAATAATTAATAGTTAATTATTAATAACAATTAACTAATAATAATAATTAATTAATAATAATAATAATAATAATTAATAATTAATTATTAATAATAATAATTAATAATTAATTAATAATAATTAATAATTATTTTTTAATTAATAATTATTACTACTACTACTAACAATACTAATTAATTAATAATAATAATAATAATAATAATAATAATTAATTAATAACAATAATAATTAATAATTAATTAATAATAACTAATAATTAATTAATAATAATAATTAATTATAAATAATTAATAATTAGTGAAAATATTACCCCAATCATTTTAATAAAGGAAATACAAATCTTTCTCTCATTCTGAATTATGAACATCAGCTCATTAAGAGAGAAAAACCAACCAACTAATCAAACATGGTCAAGATAGAGTATGAAATCCATTCAAGATTGTGTCATACGAACATAAGAGTCAGGGCACAGTGCTTATGTTAACACCTTTTTATTGTATCTCTCCATAATAATACAAATTATGAAAATATAAACTAACCAATAAAAAGTTTTTTGTTTGAATTAACATAATGGGAATCTTACATTTAATATTGACCTCCAGAGGTGAGCTGACAGTTCGTCCTTCTAAATTATCAGCGGCACAGTTGTAAGACCCTGCGTGTTCTTTTCTGAGCTTCTGTAGGGCTAGATTTGGCCCGCTTATAATTATTCCCATTTTTGTATCAACAGGTCGACCCTAGAGAGAGAGAGAGAGTATCGTGAACCTTTATTACTGAGATAACAAGTTTCATACGATAATTATGTATCACTTTATGCAATAATTATGTATTATTTCAATTAATTGGATATATATATATATATATATATATATATATATATATATATATATATATATGCACTAGAATCACAAAATAACACGTGACCTTATTAATAAGCAAACAACCACAAGGAAAAGGAAACACAAAGTCCGAGCGCTTTCGTGATATATTCACATTATCAAGGAGGAACAGAATATATCACGAAAACGCTCGGACTTTGTGTTTCCTTTTCCTTGTGGTTGTTTGCTATATATATATATATATATATATATATATATATATATATATGAAGTAAAATTGTTGCGTATTTTGTATAAAGCAATTTTTTTTTTTTTTCCATCTGACCATTTTGTGAAAAACGGAGGTTTACTTTCAACTTAACATATGCGAACCAAACTGATCATCAGCAAGAACACTGCAGAAGAATACAAGTGACATTCTATTAACTATTAATCAGTATTAATTAATATTAATTAATTACGAGTTAGAATTCAATTAACATCAATAAATTAACGAATTATTTTAACTGAATCTGGCTTCAAAAAAGTTCACGTAATTGTTCGGTAATTTATCGAATTAAATTGAATTGAATTTAAATGGATTGAATAACCTTTATTAATAATAAAATAAATACCTTGATTTTACGAGATACGATGACGTAAATAATTGTGAAATTGAACTATTTGTTTTGTTTTATTTGGCCTTTTTAAGATTTAGGCTTTACTGGGCTCTTAATTAAAACATAAACTATATAGTTATTACTATAACATTACTCAAGTAGTTTCGGAAATGAAGATATTTCGAATCTGTATTTTGATGTAGATAGGTTACGTTATGGCCAGTGTCGTAACATAGCTTCCCATTGATCAGCGAAGTTAAGCGATATTAGATCCGTGGTTAGTAGTTTGATAAGGGTCCTTCCTCCGCGTTCGGAAGTGGCGACTCGTGGTTCGGATCCCACGTAAAACTGTAGGTCACCTCCCTCATATGATCTTAAATGATGTTGTGAAGAAAATAAAAAAACAAAAATTCCCGCCATCTTCAAATAAAATTACCTCAAAATTTGATAATAAAAACCCACTCTAATAGACAGAGTTTATGGTCCCTGGGCTGTTTTCCCTCTTGTTTTTGGTTCATTCGTTTTTCTGTATCCACCCGAAGAGGATGCCAGTGGGTATCGAAACTGTTGTGGAAATAAACTCTGTCTATTAGAGTGGGTTTTTATTACCATATTTTGACCTTGACGTAGAAAAGTAAAGTTTTTTGCATTTACCCCAAAATTGTATCGTAATTTCGAAAATACATTTCATGGACCGAATCATACTTCACAGCAATATTAATTATTATACATTAATTACCTTAATTTTACATTAATTATTTTACGGTTAAAATAATTAATTTGTTTTTAAGTGTTAATAATTTCTCAAACTGTTAAAAAGAAAAAGATAAAAAATTAATTGAATGTCAGTGAACACAAAATTGACGTACGGTTTATTAAATTTAGTTGGTTCGATAAATACACTTTGAAAAAAAGAGTTACTTTGGCTCCCTTTAATAATTAAAGAGTCGGATTATGATCTAATTTTGTATTAAAATGAAGTCCTATTTTTAAAGATAAATCTACCAAGTCGTAACGAAATTACAAAACAAAAATGTTCGTGGTAATAATTTGAAAAACTGTAAAGTACACACACATTTTGCAGTTTATGAAACCTATAAACTGCGTACAGTTTGCCTGGGTTTTACGGTATATGAAACCTATAAGATGAGTGTATTAGTGATGTAATCTGAGGTTCTGGAACCGGTCCAGAATCCAGATATGCTTGGTCCAGTTGCGCAGTCGGCATTAGTGTATATGCAAAGTGAAAAGTGTATATAACATGTGTTTACTGTGAAATGTAAAGTGTATTGACAATATACAGGGTGATTCAAAAATATTGTCCCAAAAATAACTATACAATACATACCTTTGGTAAAGAACTTATGAATCACCCTGTTATGTACACAGGATAAAATCGATAAAATGTGACCGTCTGTTGTAAATCTTAGGGTCCATAAATGTGTGTGAAACCTACAAAATGTGTAATGTGTAATTTTGCTCCTCCTTCTGGCATAATAAAAAAAAAACGGTCAGTCACTTATAAAATATCACGTACATTAAAAACCCACAAAATGTGTGTTTACATTAAAAAAAAACTATAAAATTTGCATAAAAACTCGCAAAACCTATAAATATAAAATTAAATAAATTCTAAAGCCTATAATTATAAAATTAAATAAATTCTAAAACCTATATACAGTACATAGCACAACAAAACGTATAAAATATGTACAAACATTGTGAAACCAGTCAATCCTGTGTGGTGCGGGGTTGGAATCTACACACATTCGATAAAAGCATCCTTGCCTTCTATCAAATTGGTAGGATCTAAAATTCGCCCGAGGCGAACAAAAAGTTGAGGCTTATCTGAAAAGACAAAAGAATCTATGCAATGGGATGGTACACGACATTAGTATCAGATGTTCTCTGCATATATATATATATATATTTATTTACACGCATTTACACTTCGTGTGTCAGTAAAAATAAACTAAATGGAAAGAATCACGCGAAAATTCACATATTTACAAAATATTTTTAATTCAACGCTGTCAGAGAGGGTGTACATCATCTTCAATTCCTTGGGCAGTGCCGGATTCGATGCCTGGCACCGAATAATGGACTCGTTATCTTCCCTGGCAACGTGTAACGTAACGGATGAACTCGTGATGTTACCTCTGTCCAATACCTGTAAAAAAAAAATACACGTTCTAAAACGTTTAATTCATGGATTCCGTTAACAAATTTCAGCCATGTTTTGAAAGTGGGTTTTTTTTTACGTTAAATAACCCGAATTTAACGTTAAGTTTAGCATTACACATTTTAATTTAATTTAACGCAAAATATAACGTTACATTGCTTTATATTTTAACGGAACAAATAACTTTTAACGTCATAAAACGTTACTAGCATTACATTGCTTTATATATTAACGGAACAAATAACTTTTAACGTCAGACTTTTAACGTCATAAAACGTTACTAGCATTACCATTACATTGCTTTAATTATTAACGGAACAAATAACTTTTAACGCCAGACTTTAACGCCATAAAACGTTACTAGCATTACATTGCTTTATATATTAACGGAACAAATAACTTTTAACGCCAGACTTTTAACGTCATAAAACGTTACTAGCATTACATTGCTTTATACTGTATATTAACGGAACAAATAACTTTTAACGTCATAAAACGTTACTAGCATTACATTGCTTTATATATTAACAGAACAAATAACTTTTAACGTCAGACTTTTAACGTCATAAAACGTTACTAGCATTACATTGCTTTATATATTAACGGAACAAATAACTTTTAACGTCATAAAACGTTACTAGCATTGCATTGCCTTATATACTAACGGAACAAATAACTTTTAACGTCATAAAACGTTACTAGCATTACATTGCTTTATATATTAACGGAACAAATAACTTTTAACGTCAGACTTTTAACGTCATAAAACGTTACTAGCATAAAAATTTGTTGAGCTTTTCACTTAAATTCAGTGGGTATAATTTCTGATGCATATTTGAAACAAATAAAAAAAGGAAGTATCAACCAGAAATCTCATTTCCCGACAATGTGGGGCTCAGTATGCCTCAAAAGGACACCTTTAGTTAGCCCGAGTAATGACAGAGTAAGCGGCCAGCTCAACCTAACGCAGGACCCAGCAAGGGAGGAGCGAACCAGAACCTTACCGCTCAGAGTCTGCCAGAGTAACGACTGAGATACCGGACGCCCAACTTCATCAGATCCTGTAGTTAAAAACTGAACGTACTTCGACTCTGCTAATTTATTCCGTCAAAAAGGCGATATTACGTTATTACGTTAATTTTTTGTTATATAAATAACCATGATCAAAATATAATAAATTATTTATCGTAAGTATATATATATATATATATATATATATATATATATATATGCACACACGAGTATAATTACTGTATTTAACAACTTCCTCTGACATAAATGTATCTTCTTTAATGTTTGGAGTATCTGTATAAATCTTAATCTGGGCATTCATGTTTCAAGGTTTATTACTGTCATAACTTCTTCTATGACACTGATGATAGGTAACAAACTATTACCGACATTTAGTTTTTATTAAAATAGGGTAAAAGTATTTATTAGCAGAGTCTCCCTCATTTCGCCAAAGATTAATATCCTACAATTTTTATTCATTATAATCCTGGCACCAGATTAATTTTTTGGGTAAAGGAATTTTCCCTACACTGAAAATTATTATGAAAATAATTTCATCATTTCATAATAATTTCATCATTTCATAATAATTTCATCATTTCATAATATGGGTAAAAAAAATTTCATAACAAAAATTTTTAATAAAAAAATTGACTTCTCACTTACCTTCGGTTTCTTCATAAAAATGTAAGCAATAAGGTAAATTAATTTAGTGCGTGTATATATATATATATATATATATATATATATATATATTGTTTAATAAAGGCTCATATAACTAAAATATAATAATAATAATAATAATAATAATAATAATAATAATAAACTTTATATTTAAGTGTGTACCTTCTTTATTAAAAAAATATGTGAGAAATGTTTTTGAAGTATTACAAGGAAAGAATACACCTGATTTTCATTTTACACCGGTATATATATATATATATATATATATATATATATATATATATATATATTCGCCTGTCTGTTTGTCTGTCCTTTATGCAAGCGCAAACCATTTGACCTAGAGCTCCCAAATTTGGCACGGGAACCTTATGGGATGAAGAATGTTAATAAATTAAATAATTAAAATTACTGTGTCCGAAGGCCCCAGCACCCCGATTAAACTACAGAAAAGAATGCAGCCGTGAAAATTTTGAGCTTCACATTGTCAAGATTTCTGAATCTTAACATTTTCATGACTAATTATTTGGTCAACTATAGAAAAGAACACAGTCATGAAAATCTTGAGCTTCACATATAATTATTTTTTAGGACGACTTCAAACCGTTTGACTTAGAGCTACTAAATTTGGCACGGGAACCTCTTATGGGATGAAGAATGTCAACACAGAGTCGGTCAGCCTGTCTGTTTGTTTGTGCGAATAGTTACAATAAGTTAATGTGGCAATGTTTCTTTGCAGTTTTTGAAAATCCCAATAACTTTACCATGCCACAAAAAAACGGGCAAGTTTGGGCAGATCTTCATCAGCAGCCAGAAAAAATAAAGAAGCCCGGAAGCAGGAAAGCTCACAAGAAAGACAATCACGCCTTGAAGTTGACCGTGAACGACATGCAACAGCCAGAGCAAGAGAAAACCTCCAAGAAAGACAATCACGTCTTGAAGCTGTCCGAGAAAGTGTAGCACTACCAGAGCAAGAGAAACACCCCAAGAAAGACAATCACGCCTTGAAGCTGACCGTGAACGACATGCAACAGCAATGTGAAATTTATCCCGGTCAACGCCGGGTACCTCAGCTAGTGTATATATATATATATATATATATATATATATATATATATATATATATATATATATATATATATAATAACAAGAGCTACAGGACAACTGAAATCACAATGAACAGCGAGCCTGGACAAATGAAACGCTTCTCTGATTAAAAACTGTAAGAATAAAAGAGTTATGCTCCTGTACTGGATATGAAGAAAATATATTGACACAAAAAAAAATGGCGGACATCTTGAAGACAGTAAACATTCTCCCTATATATACAGGAGAGGATAGATCTCAAGCAAAGAACTAAGACCACTGTCATTGATATATCGGCTTACCAAAATATATGAAAGAATAGTTAGAGGAAAAATCTATGACTTTTATTTCCTTTTTTGGTGGGGAGACACAGGAAAGATTCATTGAGAACCAACATGGATTATTATCCATCAGGAAGATCGTGCCTATCACAACAACTAACAGGACATTATAACAACAACAACACTGATGCATTCGAAAATTATGCCAATAATGATGCAACATATCCAGACCTTGCAAAGACATTTGACAAGGTTAATTATACGGAGTAATAGCACGCATAAAATGAATATGGGAATAGCAGACAATAGAGACGTTATTAAGTTGCTACACATGGATACAGTCCAAGGAATATTACCATCAGAATCATAGGTAGCGTTTCGTAAAAAAAGTTCCTACAAAAATTAAAAAAAAAAAAAAAATTACTAATTAGTAATATTCTGATTTTCTTTGAACATTTTATTCTTTTGGTGAACTTTTTTTCCGAAAATGAATGTAGCTCAGTGCAATAAGAAACCATATTTGCTCATGATTATTTATAATCATGCTTACCAATATAGATAACGAAGTAACCAATAATAATAGTACAATAGCATACTTTGTTGATAATACAGAAATTAGCAGAGAAATTAAGAACTCGAGTAATGTAAAATATTTACATGCAAGAGGACAAAAATAAAATATAGGCCTACAGATAATCAGAAAACAACAATATGAAATTGAACACCGAAAAGTTTCCACACTTGACATACGAAAAATATGAGGAACTGAATGAAACTCATAGACTACTATACCCAAAATGGACAGTCCTAATGACTGACGATGGGAAATTAGACACAAACAAAATATCGATAAGTAAAAAAAAAAAATAAAAAAAAAATAAAAAATGCAACCTTCTGTAAATAGAAATATTAACTTCTATTTTCTCATTTCACTTCAAAAAGAAGTTTTGAAGACTATATCTTCTGCCAAAAGAAGTTTTGAAGACTATATCTTCTGCCAAAAGAAGTTTTGAACACTATATCTTCTGCCAAAAGAAGTTCTGAACACTATATCTTCTGCCAAAAGAAGTTCTGAACACTATATCTTCTATCAAAAGAAGTTTTGAACACTATATCGTCTACCAAAAGAAGTTTTGAAGACTATATCTTCTACCAAAAGAAGTTTTGAAGACATATCCTACCAAAAGAGTTTTGAAGACTATATCTTCTACCAAAAGAAGTTTTGAAGACTATATCTTCCACCAAAAGAAGTTTTGAAGATTATATCTTTTACTAAAAGAAGTTTTGAAACTATATCTTCTACCAAAAAAAGTTATGTATAATTAAAAGAAATTATTCTATCATCTGGAAAAAGCTTTCAATACTCAAAAATAAGGAAAAGCTTCCCATAGAATGCACCCTCAGAAAGAAGTTATAAGTTCTAAATTAAGAAAGTTTTACTTCGAGAGAAGAAAGCAAAACAGAACAAAAAAGTGGCGGGACAGATACTGAGAACCTTTAAAAGAAGCGACAAGAATGTAATGATGATTACAAAGAAAACATTGATCATACAAAAATTGGAATATTGATCAATTTCAATGTCTTCATATGACAAAGAAGATATTAATTAATTAAAAAGGATTCAGATAATAAACTTATCAACCAAAATCAATGGATTCAAAGAACAAAATTATATGAAATTAAGTTTATTCACGTTGGAAAGAGGAAGAAGAAGAAGAAGAAGACGAAGACGAAGAAGAAGAAGAAGGAAGAAGGAAGAAGAGAGAAGTACACCACAATTTACACATGGAATATTAACAGAGAAATTAGATTCTAATCTTAAATTCTAATCTCAAAGATTCTAATCTTAAACCATTCAGACAGCATTGGAAGATAGGAAAGTCATAATGCGCAGTATTCACAAACTAAAGGTCAGACAAGGAACATCCTCATCTCTAAAGGTTGAGGATGTTGAGGATGAGGTTGAGACTTTAACATCAGTCAAGACTATTTAATCAGCTACCAAGAACGAGCTATAGAGATCTGGCTCAGGACAGTGCCAGATGAGCCGGATGTGCTTGGCTATGTGATGTGAAGAGCTCAAGAAACCAACTCTCTCCTATACCAAGTTAATTCTAGAGGTAGAGCCACGAGCCTGAAACTTCCAAACCACAAAAGCCTTAATTTTACTACCTTAAACTATACCCAATCTATCAATCTATATGCGTCTAATCGATTTTTAAACATGTTTATAGACGTGCTACTAATTACTTCTACCAGCAAACTAGTCCAGCTATTTACTATTCTATGCGTAAAAAGTTTTTAGGCAACTACTGCCTCGAACCTTCTACTTGTCATCTTACACCCTCATTTCTAGTCCTATTATATTGACATATTTCGAAAAAGCTATCTCTATCTACGTTATCGAACCCATTCATAATTTTAAAAACCTGGATTAGATCATCCCTTAGCTTCCTAGTCTCGAGTGTAGTCAATTTTAACTCCTTAAACCTATCCTCGTACGACTTCGACCTAAGCGATGGAATCATCTTAGTTCCTCGTCTTTGAACTCTTTCGATTTTGTTTATATCTTTGCGCATATGCGGATTCCAAAATTGGATCGCGTACTCCAAATGGGTATATATTGCTGGCAAAATCCTTGAATCGGTTGTCATTTCATCATACGATTAATGATGTGAATTCAGTAGAGTTCGCCTATCAAAAATTAAGCCTATTATTGAAAGAGTGTCTGAAAAAATTAAATTAAATTATGCCTCAACGTATCTCAGTCAAGTTTCAAGAAAATTCACGTAAAATTGTATCTAATTTTACGTTTTGGATTGTTTCACCTCATTAATGGCAAAAGGTCACGTGACATAAATGCAGTAAATATTCTTTAGTAAATATATTAAAGCAAATCTGTAAGGCCTGTCGCACACAGGATCGTTTCGCGACTCACGACTGACGATTCGAGTCGCGCCTAATTTTACGTACATTGACAGAATGGGAGTCTCGCACACTCCAGCGGCCGTGACACAATTCCCCTAGAATCGCGTCGCTGTCGCTGCAGTGTGCGGGGCACAAAATGTTGGTATAATATCGATATTTTACTCTATGAAATACTGGGTCTAATTTCTAATTATTGTTTTATTTTGTCTATTTTCACAAGTTTACGAAATATTTCTACAAAAGCGTAGTTTTGCGTTAAAGTAAAGCGTAATCTACTAACCGTTAAACAAACAACACCAAGCAATCAAAGAGAAATCAGTAAAAAGAAAAAAAAAAAGAGGAAAGGAAAAAGGTTCCAAAGTTTCGAGAAAGACGTTAAAAATCTAATCGAAAAAAATATATGAGATTGGCACCACTGATCGTAAAATAAGTCCTCAAACTCGATCGAAGTTATTAGAATTTGATATTAAATATTAAAAGATCAGACCACGAAGAGACAAGAGGTAAATCCAGCTGCTGTATTGATGGAGAACGTCGGAAAAATACTGGTATCAAAATTCACCCATCTACATTCAGACATAACTGCGTCAGGAAGGTTTTTTAAAAGGTTGTATTTAATGCAATAACGAAACCAATTACCAAGCACCGTTTCATCCCTTCCAGGCTAAGTTTACTTCCATAACTACAGTATACACAGTCGACTAAACTTTTTGCAAAAACAAAATATCTCTCTCTCTCTCTCTCTCTCTCTCTCTCTCTCTCTCTCTCTCTCTCTCTCTCTCTCTCTCTCTGTATATATATATATGGGCTACGTCGTGGCCAATGTTGTAACACCGCTTCCCGGAGATCAGCTAAGTTAAGCGACATTGGGTCCGGGTAGTAGTTGGATGGGGGACCGTCCTCCGCGCCCAGATTATGTAGCGACCCGTAGTTCGGATCCCACGTAAAGTTGTAGATCCCCTCCGTCATATGACCTTAGATGTTGCGAAGGAAGTTAAACAACCCCAATGAAAAAAAAATATATATATATATATATATTGTGACGTTGTCATTATGCCCCCTAAAATCTTTTGCATTCGTGCTTCTCTGAATTTCTTGGCTATCTAGGTCAGGGGTTCCCAACCTTTTTTCGGCTGCGTACCCCTCGATGACTTCGGCAAATGCCCCGTACCACCACCCCAGTGCTCAAAATTGCTCAAAAGACGGTGTAGCTGCTACACCGTCTTTTGCGGGTACTTTTCCATGTGAACATTAGTTTCAAAGCAGGATGCCGCGTACCCCCATTTGGAAACCGTTGACCTATGGCATAATCTATTTTAGTTCCACATTTCTTCCATATCTCAAGAGCTGAAATTTCTCGGCGCAAAATTTCCTGTTATTTTCTTCAGGAGTGGGGCTATACTGTTCTGGGGTACTGAGCTGCGTATTTTCGATCTGATGATGATATACCATGGCTTTTTACAACTTGCTGACGTTCTCTGAGAAAGTTATAGATCCATTTGCCCATTTTATCCGTTATTTCCAAGTGTTCCACTTTATGTGTTATTATACCATGATGACATTTGTGGAAAGTTTTAGCAAAATCCGCGTATATGACATCGTAGTTATCATTGTTCTCAAGTGCGTCTATGATATTGTTATAGTGTTCTATTAGTTGCGATAGGCACGATCTTCCAGATCGGAATCCGTGCTGGTTCTCAATGAATCTTTCCTCCGTCTCCAAAATAACATTAAATTTCTCTCTATTCTTCCAAATATTTTGGTGAGATGGGACGTCAGTGATACTGGTCTCTAGTTATACAAAGGAATATAAAGGACGCCAAATAGCGACAGACCGGCTGGTCCCTATGAGGCTGTCTGTTTAAGAAAGAAAGTTAAAAGAAGTAAGAAAATTTAAAGACAAGCGAAAATTTTAAAGCAAAAGAGAGAAAAGAGGTTGAGCCCCGGCAAATAAACCACTTCAACTTGAGGGGTACGAAAGAAATTTAAAGTTAAAGTGAAAATTTTAAAATACAAAGGAGGGAATTCAAGTGAAAATTCTACAATAGTTCTACGCACCAACAAATGCTTCCAACTGGGGGTTTAATGCAAGCTTAGTTCTTTACTCAAGACCTATTCCTCCTTTATACGAGTATATAGGGGCAATTTTCAGGATGTTCGTTATTTCCCACGTGTCCAGGGATCTTCTCGATATCAAATATAGTTTTTGATCAGCCATACGTTCCATTTGTCCGGACCTGCAGCTGAATGTGATTTCACGCGTCCTTTAGCTCGCGTTATATCTTCTGGAGTAAAATCAAAATCAGTTCTATGCTCTCTTTATAATTTCTCTTCAAAGAAGGCCTTTCCATCAGGTCACTTTTTTACTTTGTCACTTTTTAGGGTACTGAAAACTGATTCATACTGAAATTTCAATATTTCAGATATTTCTTTTAAACCGTCTTTAGTTCATATATATATATATACACACACACTGATTATCTTAACCCATAATCGAACCTCAACCATAGGTTAATGCCCCATATACTTTTTAATAATTATTTAGAGCTAAATTATTATCTTAATGAAATTAATTTTGGGATAATGATAGACTCGTGAACTCATGAAAACAAAAGATATAAAAGGAGAGTCCAAATTATTTTGAACTCCCTGTGAAAATTTCGTTTACAAGTCACCCGTTGATATCGAAAATCATTAAACAGGTTTGCCAGCATTTTCACACACACACACATACACACACACATATATATATATATTACTGTATTATTTCTAATCAATTGTGTATATTTTTATCCTTAGTATGTGAACTGTCATTGTATTAATAATATTTGTCATATGGACTATAGTCTGCCAATAAACCTTTTCATTTTCATTTTCATTTTCATTTCATTTTCATATACAGGGCTATTTAAAAAGATTCATCCGATTTCAACTGAGAATACTTCCGTACCTATCAACCGTGCATCAACTGGGCATACACCACATGAAAGAGGAAATCTCCGAATTTTACAAGATCATCGCGAGAGGGCTCCAATGTCACGCCATGGCCTAGCCTAGCAACAAACACTCAGTGTGAAAATGGCGTCCGCACAGCAGAAGGCGTTTGTGTGTTGCAGTTTTCGAGCTGTAAATCGGTAGTCACAGTGCAGCGTGTGACTTCTTCCTTTGGGGGTACGTTAAGGATACTGTGTACGTGCCACCGTTGCCCACATCTTTGGATGAGCTCCGAACTCGCATTGTTACTGCCGTAGAGTCAGTGACAACGGACATGCTGGAGCGAGTATGGGAGGAATTCGACTATCGTGTCGACGTTGCTCGTGTAACTAGGGGAAGTCACATAGAGCATTTATGAGGTGAGAGACAAAATTTGGACAGTTTTTCTTTTGGTTGATGTATCACAAATCACTCTGTATTTGTAACATTAAAAAATATTCTCATTTGAAATCAGGTGAATCATTTTCAATAATCCTGTATATATATATATATATATATATATATATATATATATATATATATATATATATATATATATATTATATGTGTGTGTGTGTGTGTGTGTGTGTGTGGGTGTGGGTGTGTGGGTGGGTGAAACCTGAAATCTGGAAACGTAATTTATTGACAAACTGAGAACCAGTGTCAATGTCTCAATCAGGTTTTATTTTATTTTATTTTTTTTTTAAGATTCCGGGATGGCTCGTTGTTAAGACAAGGTAGTGAGGTATTTCTGCATTCCTGAAAATTATTTTTTCGTGTGTGGGTCTACTTTAAAACGGAGTGAAAAACAAACAAAAAAAAAAATGGCTGTTTGAAAGTAGAGGGACAACAAATGAAACGGTTCTCTACTTGGCAAACGGGTTCCAGGGAGGTGGGGGGTTCTCTGC
The DNA here is from genome assembly GCA_023014485.1 of Bathynomus jamesi. Lineage (NCBI taxonomy): Eukaryota > Metazoa > Arthropoda > Malacostraca > Isopoda > Cirolanidae > Bathynomus > Bathynomus jamesi. The sequence continues at coordinate 196,421 of JAJOZX010006540.1, forward strand.
AACTAAACAAAAAATACCCTCTGTTCAATGAAGGCAAAAAAAAATCAGCTGTATAGACACAGCGGACAGGTTTTAGAGCATGGTGCTTCGTAACTGTAAAGGTTCGAGTTTTTGCAAAAACAAAATATCTCTCTCTCTCTCTCTCTCTCTCTCTCTCTCTCTCTCTCTCTGTATATATATATATATATGGGCTACGTCGTGGCCAATGTTGTAACACCGCTTCCCGGAGATCAGCTAAGTTAAGCGACATTGGGTCCGGGTAGTAGTTGGATGGGGGACCGTCCTCCGCGCCCAGATTATGTAGCGACCCGTAGTTCGGATCCCACGTAAAGTTGTAGATCCCCTCCGTCATATGACCTTAGATGTTGCGAAGGAAGTTAAACAACCCCAATGAAAAAAAAAATATATATATATATATATATATATTGTGACGTTGTCATTATGCCCCCTAAAATCTTTTGCATTCGTGCTTCTCTGAATTTCTTGGCTATCTAGGTCAGGGGTTCCCAACCTTTTTTCGGCTGCGTACCCCTCGATGACTTCGGCAAATGCCCCGTACCACCACCCCAGTGCTCAAAATTGCTCAAAAGACGGTGTAGCTGCTACACCGTCTTTTGCGGGTACTTTTCCATGTGAACATTAGTTTCAAAGCAGGATGCCGCGTACCCCCATTTGGAAACCGTTGACCTATGGCATAATCTATTTTAGTTCCACATTTCTTCCATATCTCAAGAGCTGAAATTTCTCGGCGCAAAATTTCCTGTTATTTTCTTCAGGAGTGGGGCTATACTGTTCATTGGGGTACTGAGCTGCGTATTTTCGATCTGATGATGATATACCATGGCTTTTTACAACTTGCTGACGTTCTCTGAGAAAGTTATAGATCCATTTGCCCATTTTATCCGTTATTTCAATGTGTTCCATTTTATGTGTTATTATACCATGATCACATTTGTGGAAAGTTTTAGCAAAATCCGCGTATATGACATCGTAGTTATCATTGTTCTCAAGTGCGTCTATGATATTGTTATAGTGTTCTATTAGTTGCGATAGGCACGATCTTCCAGATCGGAATCCGTGCTGGTTCTCAATGAATCTTTCCTCCGTCTCCAAAATAACATTAAATTTCTCTCTATTCTTCCAAATATTTTGGTGAGATTGGACGTCAGTGATACTGGTCTCTAGTTATACAAAGGAATATAAAGGACGCCAAACAACGACAGACCGGCTGGTCCCTATGAGGCTGTCTGTTTAAGAAAGAAAGTTAAAAGAAGTAACAAAATTTAAAGACAAGCGAATATTTTAAAGCAAAAGAGAGAAAAGAGGTTGAGCCCCGGCAAATAAACCACTTCAACTTGAGGGGTAGGAAAGAAATTTAAAGTTAAAGTGAAAATTTTAAAATACAAAGGAGGTAATCCAAGTGAAAATTCTACAATAGTTCTACGCACCAACAAATGCTTCCAACTGGGGGTTTAACGCAAGATTAGTTCTTTACTCAAGACCTATTCCTCCTTTATACGAGTATATAGGGGCAATTTTCAGGATGTTCGTTATTTCCCACGTGTCCAGGGATCTTCTCGATATCAAATATAGTTTTTGATCAGCCATACGTTCCATTTGTCCGGACCTGCAGCTGAATGTGATTTCACGCGTCCTTTAGCTCGCGTTATATCTTCTGGAGTAAAATCAAAATCAGTTCTATGATCTCTTTATAATTTCTCTTCAAAGAAGGCCTTTCCATCAGGTCACTTTTTTACTTTGTCACTTTTTAGGGTACTGAAAACTGATTCATACTGAAATTTCAATATTTCAGATATTTCTTTTAAACCGTCTTTAGTTCATATATATATATACACACACACTGATTATCTTAACCCATAATCGAACCTCAACCATAGGTTAATGCCCCATATACTTTTTAATAATTATTTAGAGCTAAATTATTATCTTAATGAAATTAATTTTGGGATAATGATAGACTCGTGAACTCATGAAAACAAAAGATATAAAAGGAGAGTCCAAATTATTTTGAACTCCCTGTGAAAATTTCGTTTACAAGTCACCCGTTGATATCGAAAATCATTAAACAGGTTTGCCAGCATTTTCACACACACACACACACACACACACACACATATATATATATATTACTGTATTATTTCTAATCAATTGTGTATATTTTTATCCTTAGTATGTGAACTGTCATTGTATTAATAATATTTGTCATATGGACTATAGTCTGCCAATAAACCTTTTCATTTTCATTTTCATTTTCATTTCATTTTCATATACAGGGCTATTTAAAAAGATTCATCCGATTTCAACTGAGAATACTTCCGTACCTATCAACCGTGCATCAACTGGGCATACACCACATGAAAGAGGAAATCTCAGAGTTTTACAAGATCATCGCGAGAGGGCTCCAATGTCACGCCATGGCCTAGCCTAGCAAAAACACTCAGTGTGAAAATGGCGTCCGCACAGCAGAAGGCGTTTTGTGTGTTGCAGTTTTCGAGCTGTAAATCGGTAGTCACAGTGCAGCGTGCGACTTCTTCCTTTGGGGGTACGTTAAGGATACTGTGTACGTGCCACCGTTGCCCACATCTTTGGATGAGCTCCGAACTCGCATTGTTACTGCCGTAGAGTCAGTGACAACGGACATGCTGGAGCGAGTATGGGAGGAATTCGACTATCGTGTCGACGTTGCTCGTGTAACTAGGGGAAGTCACATAGAGCATTTATGAGGTGAGAGACAAAATTTAGACAGTTTTTCTTTTGGTTGATGTATCACAAATCACTCTGTATTTGTAACATTAAAAAATATTCTCATTTGAAATCAGGTGAATCATTTTCAATAATCCTGTATAATATATATATATATATATGTGTGTGTGTGTGTGTGTGGGGGGGGGGGGGGTGAAACCTGAAATCTGGAAACGTAATTTATTGACAAACTGAGAACCAGTGTCAATGTCTCAATCAGGTTTTATTTTATTTTATTTTTTTTTTAAGATTCCGGGATGGCTCGTTGTTAAGACAAGGTAGTGAGGTATTTCTGCATTCCTGAAAATTATTTTTTCGTGTGTGGGTCTACTTTAAAACGGAGTGAAAAAAAAAAAAAAAAATGGCTGTTTGAAAGTAGAGGGACAACAAATGAAACGGTTCTCTACTTGACAAACGGGTTCCAGGGAGGTGGGGGGTTCTCTGCAACTAACAAAAAATACCCTCTGTTCAATGAAGGCAAAAAAAAATCAGCTGTATAGATACAGCGGACAGGTTTTAGAGCATGGTGCTTCGTAACTGTAAAGGTTCGAGCTCCTTTGGCCCTCAATTTCTCAATTAATTGCGCTCTTAAATTTTCACACACACACACACACACACTGTATATATGGGATGAATTTCACAATTAAACACGTGAAATGGATGAATGATGCAAACCCACAAAGAAAAAGAAAAATTATTTGAAGGCCTTTCGTGTATTCAGAAGTACACCTGACGAGGTGTACGTCTGAATACACTAAAGGCCTTGGAATCATTTTTCTTTTTCCTTGTGGGTTTGCATCACACACACACACACACACACACACACACACACACATATATATATATATATATATATATATATATATATATATATATATATATCATATTCGTTTTACACGGTATGAATAATGTACAAAACATTCCTGCTTCAAATCTGAGAACCCAAATTCGACAAATTACTCGTTCAATTAATTTTAAATCTGTTCGTTCTCCGGGGACACGCAACTAATCAAAGGAATATATAAAATAAAATAAAAGTATGAGGAAGATATGTTGTCGAATATATTCAATCGACGCCGGCTGTGAATGAAGATTTGGAGATACCAAATGGACATTCTCGAACGCGAGGATAAAGTAGTTGTTTACAAAATAATATACAAATTGATATACAATTCTCACGCTGTTATCCGTGAGTCGATTAACCGTGAATCGAGTTAAATTGGGTTAAGTGTGCAGTTATCCGTGATCATGACACGGAGTTAACCGTGATTTGGTGTTTTTTTCCGCGGCTCGCCTCCCGGCAGCACACCCCAACGCGCCTCTGTCACTGTCTCTCCACGCATTGTTAGAAGAGGGAAGGGATTACACTTTTCGGGAGCGGATGATCTTCACGTCTTCTGGTGAGTACAACCTACTAAATGTTTACTATAACAGAATAATACTGTGTGTGGTGGCGCAGCAGCGGCTGCACCACCCACCCACCGGCTGGTTATACTGAGTTAACCGTGAAATAAGGTTATCCGTGATCAAGGACCGCCCTTCAATCACGGATAACTGAGTAACTGAGTGAGTATTGTATATTCATCTCTACCTAGAAATACAAAATGATTTTTATACTTTGAGCAGTAATTAACTGTTTGCATTGCAGATAAGACATTCTTGGTGGACAAATCCGATGTCATATTCGGATTGGAAAACGCCATTGACTCAGATTCGGATCCGGATTCGAATCCGGGGATGATTGATCATATGAATGCGTTTTTAAGTCAATAACCAATGAATAAGATGGAAACTGGGAACAAAATTAGTGCAGTTATTGCACTTTTAAGTGAATTCGATTTAGACCATGGTTTAATATTGATCGGACCAAAACGTTTTTTATATTTACTGATTTCTTGTTTCTTTATTCGACAATGTGATTATTCAACAAGTCATATATATATATATATATATATAATATATATATATATATATATATATAGTAAAGAACGACGCTAGTATAGGAGAATATTCCGCGCAAGATGAGGAGGGAGAACGAAACAAATGAAAAAATGAGGTAACCACCCGGGAATCGAACCCTGGATCTTCCGATTGCCGGTCAGATATGATAACCATTACACCATGGGCCTCACCAGATCAAATGCCGTAATTCTCCTAATTCCCGGGTGGTTACCTCATTTTTTCATTTGTTTCGTTCTCCTCCTCATCTTGCGCGGAATATTCTCCTATACAAGCGTCGTTCTTTACGTTAATTATACTGCGTGTTTGCAGTTAAAATGTATATAATGTACGGCATGCGGGAGGTGCCCCCTTGGGGCATTGGTTTCTGCGCGTATGTAGGAGAATTACGGCATTTGATCTGGTGAGGCCCATGGTGTAATGGTTATCATATCTGACCGGCAATCGGAAGATCCCGGGTTCGATTCCCGGGTGGTTACCTCATTTTTTCATTAGTTTCGTTCTCCCTCCTCATCTTGCGCGGAATATTCTCCTATACAAGCGTCGTTCTTTACGTTAATTATACTGCGTGTTTGCAGTTAAAATGTGTGTATATATATATATATATATATATATATATATATATGTATATAATTTTCTGAGCACTGACCGCGGAATTTTATATTAAGAATTTCAGTCATTTTCTAATGAGAGTTTGTGTCGCAAAAACTTGCTCGATTGATTAAAAACTTTCGAATTAGTTAAGATTAAAAATTGAAGGAAGGATTTTAGTGTCAGAAAGGCGCAGCAAAACAGGACCCGTTTAACGAGTGATTAGCAGACAAGAAATGTGTAATGTGATATGAGGAAATGAACGAGAGATCTCAAAAATCAAAGCTACAAAAAGTACAGCAGGACAGTGATTTTCAGTCGATGGTCCGCAGACCGATACTCGTCCACGATTGGATTTGTATGGGTCCTCGAAATACTGAGAACCCTTAAAAAGAATAAAAAAAACTAACTCAAACGTGGTATCGAAACACGGCTGTTTGGAAGGCAATTCGGAATGATGGGAGGGTGATCTAATATTCAGTGAAAGATGTTTTGTTTCCACTAAACGAACATCTATTCTTGCATGCAGTTCATCTCTTTTTCCATTTTCCAGCAGCGTTCCAGTACTTCAATACACATCGAGTGAAAGAGAATTTTGCTATACGTACGTCTCCAAAACTACTACTGCTGGAAGACGAAGGGTTACATGTTCTTCTATGGGCACCTACGTGAATCCTAATATATATATATGACTCGGGCTGAACAGGTTTGGCATTAACTGATCGTTAACTGCCAAAAAACGAGGACCTTGTCCCATGTCTGCGGGATGGCTAAAGAAAACTTCAGCTGAACTTTCACAAAATCTCAGCTCTGCCATGATACAAAATCTCACTGACTGCCTCTATACCCAAGTGTATCCTCACCCTTCATGAGGCTCGTAGAAAAGCCTATTATAAGCAGAAGATAAGACAAGAGGTAACAGGGAAGCAAAAGAAATCTTAACGGTCATACATGGAGAGGATATGAACGAAGTTAATTACTCGGAACATGGACTCGAGGTAAAAATTACTGAAAGTACAGCAAACGCTGAAGTTCGTCCGTTGACGTGACTGATAATGCGAAGCAAAACAGGAGTACTAAGGACCAGGAGTTACGGCGCAAAGTGATCAAATGTGAAATGGAAAATGGTTTCATTAAATGAATAATAAAACAGAAAAATATAAAACGATTAATACATTTGACTTGATGGGTTTTGTGGAATAATTAATACCACCATTTATATCAACAATCTTTGAATATCCACTTCAGTGATCAAATATTTAAGTAAAGTACGCCAAGAAGAATGAAAATGTACAGGGTGTCCACAATGTCTTGTCATCCCAGTAAAATACTAACTGATTTTTGTTTTTCTTTCAAACCCATTTGAAATGTGACAACAGCAACTATACTATTGAACAACGCATATTGGCTAGTACCTCGGTCCATGAGCGACCACGTAATGGTAAATCCATTGAAAATATTCGTGCAGACTTCCAGGACCCATTCAATCGTACATCTCCTTCAAAAAGGAGGTTTCAATAGTTTTGTCATTACGTGGTCGCACATGGACCCAGGTACTAGCCAATATGCGTTGTTCAATCGTATAGTTGCTGTTGTCACACATTTCAAATGGGTCTGAAAGAAAAACGGAATTTGGTTAGTATTTTACTAGGGTGACAAGACATTGTGGAAACCCTGTAGCAACGTACACAATCTGGTAACGGAAACTGTAGAAATAAACGTATAAACCAAGTATGGTCGTATATATGAGCAAAAGGACTTCCAGGTATCAGAAACCCTAATAGCATACAAGAAATAAAATTTAATTAGTAATCGAAAACTCAGTCAACATGACTAAACATGAGTCAACATGAGTCAACATGAGTCAACAAAGCCGTGTATTCCTTGCGTACTTCGAGATGACTATAAAATTTTTAACTTTGTCGTCTCGTTGTTTCGTATTTAGTAAACATAAATTAAAGAATTTATTCCTCATTTTGACCATATGAGTTTCCGTTAAGGTGGTCAATTTCACTTTTTCTAGTTTAGTGATGTGATTTTTTTATCAAAAACTTCGTTTTACTACGTTTATACTAATAACTATTAGTGTACATAGTTTTACGGTCTTCATTCGACAGAGAACGTGGGAGTAGAATGTGTTTATCAAGTATTTAGACGAGGTACATTAACTGGAAAATGAAATGAATGGCATTTGTCCATTTGGAGAGAGGCGAAGGTAAATGCAACAGCTTTGGGGTAAAGTTTAATGATAATAATAATAATAATAATAATAATAATAATAAGTCAGTAAGGCCAGAAACGAGCAAAGTGCTCAGGCCAAACTACTAATGCAGTCCATTGCACTGTTCCCTGGATTATTTTTTACCAGCACCATGGGGTCGAACCCTTGACCTCAGTGTCTTCACTTCGCTTATAGGGAAATGGTTTAACCCCCGGAACTATGGTTACTGAAGGCAAAGTGAACGTACGGTATATTTGACATCGTATTAACGCTTACCTTATATAGATTACACTACCCAACACCAATTTTGCTGATTTAATTCTAACACCTGTTTTTAGGTAACTTTGGTGTGCTGATTTCAAAAATCACCTTAGTTTTTGCCTATCACGTCAGGTTTTCGAGCAATCAAATACGGAGATATCGCATTTTGGCAGGGTTGTGCCCAATTTTTTTCTTTTCAAAAAATAAGTTTTTACATACTCAGAATCAGCATGGAAAAGTAAACAATTGTGCAGGGAGTGAACTTTAATATGCAATGGTAATATTGACACATAAAGTGATTAAAAGTGTTTAAATAAGCAAAAAATTAATCCATGATCATGACGTCACGCTCACACCTGGGGAAGTCACAGATACCCAAGATTTTAATATGTTGTACATGACCTTTAGATTTAATGCACAGATTTGCGTATTCCACAGATAAAATTTTAACAGCAAAACAGCTGGTAACAGGTCTCAAAAATCATCAATTTTGATAAGTGCCCTTCATGGATCACCCAAAATACGCATATTGCATTGCACATTGCACGAAAACCTGATGTGATGGACAAAATCTAAGGTGATTTTTGAAATCAGCACATCAATATTATCCAGAAACAGGTCTTAGAATTAAATCACCAGCAAAAATTTTTTATTTGTTGGGCAGTGTTATCCATATCAGTGTAAACCATATACTTTAAACATATATAAAAGATAAATAAAGCACAAGTGCGAGTGTATATACAAGTGTGTGTGTGTGTATATATATATATATATATATATATATATATATATATATATATAATTGAGGCTTTCCGAAGCAAAAGTAGCACAAGCGCCATTTTTTTAATCGTCAGAAAACGCGTTCAAAGTTATGCGACCTTCGGACAAAGATAACGCATTATTTTTCGCGAGACTTTCGACCATACGAACATTGGCATTTCTGCAATTCATCCATTACCATATGATAGTATAGGGTCTGAAGAACCTTTCAGTGGGTATAACTCATTTTTGCCCCCGGATGGCGCTTGTGCTACTTTTGCTTCGGAAGACCTTATACTATTATATATATATATATATATATATAACTAATATGTACTGTATTTTTTAATATTCTTTAATTATTTCTTCAATTATCTAAAATTAATTGAAAATCATTTGGCAAACTTGTGTTCATCAAACTCGGTACAATTATTTTGGAAAGATGGATGGAAGGATTTTGTTTTTACAGACATACAATATATCTGAAACATTCTCCTTTTATATAAATTACATAACGGATCCGGGCAGTATAATTTCCTATTATGGTCCAGCGTGAGATTTTTGGTTCAGTCTTTTTTGAGACAACCGTAAACCAAAATGTTCACCTCCGCATCTTTTATTATGAACTATTCATCCCGTCTCTTTTAAGCCAAGACAATTGAGTTTGGTTTTAGGAAGACGGAGCAGCAAGACCTCATACAGCAAATGTTGTTTTGGACCTTTTATTATTTATTTTTTGTCATTGAACATTTGGCCCGAGAGTCCTGTCTATATTAGGTTCCCCTCACCTTCACGACTGCGGTTTTGCTTGGACGTCTTTGTCACCTGGTCTCATTCCCTGAGGTATCTAAAGGACAAGGTTTTCAAATAAATCCAAGAACAGAGGAAGCTTTAAGAGCAGTAATTGAACGTAAAACCTACTCCATTTCTTACCGAAACACTGGAAACTGGGGATAAGAAATGGCACTGCCCAGATTCGTCAAGTACGATAATTTTGCTAAAGGGAGGAGGACACTTTCGGCATGTTGTGTACCTCAAAAAAAATAATTCTTCCACAATGATTGTACTAAGTTTCATGAACATAGCGTACCCAAACAGTAGTCACTCTATAACTGTAGATCTACATTATGTGAAGAAGCATCGTGTCCGACCTTTTTTTTTATATAATGGAAACTTTACAGAAGAAGGCGCTATACCATATTGGCTTAATAAGTTTTCATGGCAAGTAACTAAACCTCGACAATGTTTTTGGTCCGAATGCCCTAGAGTTTCTTCTGTCTGCGCTCACCCTCTTCTCAACCTATTTTTCAACCAATAAACAAATGAATAAATATTTACCGATTTTAAAGCTTCGCTGATTTCTTGTCCATTTTTGAACCATCGAATTTCGGCTAATGGATGAGATCCTGCCGATAAACAAACTGGTTGGATGATAGTACCACCCGAAATTGGTCCATCGAGTCCCGATATCGTCACTGTTAGCGGAGGTACTGTCCGGTGTAAGAAAACGGGAGTTGTTCATTTTAGGTTATGGTAAATTTTAGTATATATTTTGATTGGGGAAATAAACATTCTCTCTCTCTCTCTCTCTCTCTCTCTCTCTCTCTCTCTCTCTCTCTCTCTCTCTCAAAAAACAAAATAAACTCACGCGTAATATTCAAAATGGTCGACGCAGTGCGAGGTGGCGACATAATCTGTCCCGGATTTGGGGCTTGCGCATGGCACACGATGGGGACCGAATATAGGTGACGATTTGCCTCAATAGCGACCGTCGACCGGACAATCGTCTTTCCATTGATTACTTTCGCTTCCGTCACTGATTCCAACTGATTACCCTGATGCCACCACGTTACAATGGGGGTCGGTCTTCCCCCAGATGTTTGACAAACGAGTTCTACCTTTCCGCCAAACACGATCGGACCCACAGGTCCTAAAACGTCGTTCCCCTTCCAAAGTAAAATAGGGGGGTCCGGGGGTACTAATTGCGAGTTGGGAGGAAAGGAAAAGAGATAAATTAGTATTATCTTTTATCTGGTTAAATTAACTGACTATATATATATATATATATATATATATATATATATATATATATATATTATATATATATATATATATATATATATATATATATATATATACAGTATATAGGGTGTCCATAAATTATTACCTTTACAAATTCATTTGAATTTCAATTGAATTTATATATAATTTATGAACACTGTATACAGGGTGTCCCATGAGTCCGGCATCATAGGAGAAATTCATATTTTTCTATTTCTACAAACCATAATTTATGCTCGGGATGCCAATTTCCCGTCCACCATTCTGTTCAGTGACGAGGCTGTGTTTTATGGAAATGGTGAGGTAAATCGACAGAACACCCGCTACTGGTCTCAAAACAACCCTCACTGGTATACCTCTTCAAAGGAACAAGGTGCATCTCGGGTGATGGTATGGTGTGGCATTTGGAAGGATCGCATCATAGGCCCCCCCCCCCTTTTTCGATGAACATGTCACTGGAGGCACCTACCTACGAATGCTCAAGGAAGAAGCATTTCCCAGTGTCTTGAACGAAGAAGGAAATTTTCCAACATGGTTCCGGCAAGACGGCGCTCCTGCACATTACAGCACCCAAGTAAGGGAATACCTGTACCAACAATTCCCTGGTCATTGGATAGGACGTCGAGGGCCTGTGGAATGGCCAGCTAGAAGCCCGGATCTCACACCACTAGATTTTTATCTCTGGGGCCACTTGAAAGCGCTGGTATACGCAGAGAAAATTAGGAGTGTTGAACATTTGCGGCAGCGCATTACTGGGGCATGTAACACCATTACTCCTGACATCATTCACCGTGTGCTTGCTGACTGGGTATCACGTCTGAATTTGTGTATTGAAAACAATGGTGGACATATTGAGCACGTTCTGTAAATAAAAGCTTTTGTTTTGCCTTTTTTTATTATTTTTCCTATGATGCCGGACTTATGGGACACCCTTATATATATATATATATATATATATATATATATATATATGATGAATAAAACCACGAAGGAAAGGAAACACAAAATGATGTCATTAGACGAAAGCGCTTGAGCACCATTTTGTGTTTCCTTTCCTTCGTGGTTTTATTCATCATAAATATTTTTCACGTGTTACCTTCGTGAAATAATTTTCATATATATATATATATATATATATATATATATATTAATTGAACGGATTAATTGAATACATTTTTAAAACATTAAAAATAAAAAAAGATTATAAAAAAAAAACGTTTTTAAAAAATAAAAGAAAATCCGATTAAATATTAAATAGTCTATTTGAACAATGCAAATCCCCTTTAGAAAGCTTTCATAATTAATGGATTCTTTGCATTCACAACCGTAATTTAATTAATTACTGTATATATATGTATATATATATACGAGGGGCGGTCAGAAAATACGTTTACACGGCGTATAATTTCGTAACTAAAGGACCTACATTGATTATGTTTGTATCAGGTGAATTCGTTAATCATTGTTGGCAACACTGCATGACGTCGATTCGGCTGCCATCTACCGTACATTGGTTATATGAGTCAGTTGAACATGGCGGTTCGACTGGAGCAGTGCCGTACCCTACGGAACAGGCCAGGATGTTTATGTTTAATGGCCGCTCCTAAACGTTCCAGTGTTGAACAATATACAGCTGCATTGATTGTTGTGCCTTTTTGCATGAAGTCTGCGAGCAAAACGCCTTTGTGGTTCCAAAACACGGTAATCATCACTATTGCCAGCGAACCTCACAATCTTGAATTTCTTTGGTCGCGGGGACCCAGGTTGTTTCCATTCCATGCTGGCACGTTTTGTTTCCGGAGTACGGTGATGAACCCATGTCTCGTCTCCTGTGACAATGCGCTCGAGAAATTCTTGACCACTGACAGACTCGGAATATCGTTCCAGAAATGACAGGGTACTGTTCCAGTCGAGCCGCCATGTTCAACTGACTCATATAACCAATATACGGTAGATGGCAGCCGAATCGACGTCACGCAGTGTTGCCAACAATGATTAACGAATTCACCTGATACAAACATAATCAATGTAGGTCCTTTAGTTACGAATTTATACGCCGTGTAAACGTATTTTCTGACCGTCTTTTGTGTGTGTGTGTGTATATATGTATATATATATATATATATATATATATAAGGAATTTTATATTTTATACTGTGAAATGCATGTTTACATGGATTAAAATAGTGTTGGTTTTTGTTTATTTGCTCTCTCTCTCTCTCTCTCTCTCTCTCTCTCTCTCTCTCTCTCTCTCTCTCTCTCTCTCTCTCTCTCTCTCTCGCCAGAGGAATCGAGAATTGAGGGAGGGTATGGGTGAAAGAGAAAAAGAAAGAAAACATCTTTGTAGTGTAAGTGTAAGGGAGCTTGCGCATGATTATGGACTTACGTGCGTTAAAACAAAAAGGGAATTCTCACCTTGTTAACGCCGGATTAACGTGACCCTTTGTATAATGTAATTTGAAAAAGGTTTTTTTATCCACACGACGGAATTAATACATAAAATGAAGATTAACCTCTGTAATCGCACAATTTATGAATTAAATTGATGATTAGGAGTATAGTAGGGAATCCCTATACTCGTACATGTTTGTGTGTGTGTGTGTGTGTGTGTGTTTATATAGTTATTTAATGAGGTATCTGTCTCTTTTACTGCCTGTAATTCTTAAAGTATACCCAAGAAAGTAAAATCCTTTTTATTAAGATATATAACATAAAAAGCCCACTTAGAATTATATATATATACATAATATATACTACACATATATATATATATATATATATATATATATATATATATATATATATAATGCATTTTTACTTACTTATCACCGAGAGATTGACTCTGATAAAAGTAGAAGGGCTTTTCAAGTACTCCACCCTGCATGTAAATTTCCCCTGATCCCCCCTCTGACTAGGGTTTAGGACCAGTGAAGGTGGATGTGACGTCAGAGTGAAGAAGGAACGACCTCCAAAGGCGGCATCGTCTGACCAACGGAAACCCGAGGTCAAATCCTCATTTCGGGCATCGTAACTTTTGAAACGAAAACAGAAAAATGTTTCATTATTTTAAATTTAAGTTCCCCTTTTCATTTAGTTGTTTAATTCCTTCAGTTTATTGTTTCTGTTTACATTTGTTTGTCTGTTTGTTCGTTTTGTTTGTAACATGTTTTGTGCGTGTACACCCGTGTATGTTTTGCCTCTTAAGGTAATTCACCGTTGCATTATGTGTGTGTGTGTGTGTGTGTGTGTGTGTGCGTGTGTGTGTGTGTGTGTATTTCCCTTTACAGAGATAAATGAGACGCTGGTGCGTGATACTGGAACTAGTAATGCAGTAATGATCCTTTTCCTTTAATATAATATTACTCTGTGGCATTTAGTTGCCACCATTTAGACATTCACACTTGGCATTTTTAGTAGAATTCCTGTTCCAAATGAGTCTTCTCGGAATTCCATTGATAGCTTGAATGTTTTTAAACGTTTCTGGTTCACTCCGTGTTTTTGGAACAATTCCATGTTCCCCTTTCGCGTGAAAGTACATGGGACAAATTCCAGAACAATTCCAGGCACCATTTTGGTAAAACGAAAGCACATCTCCTTCCATCCATAAAATACTTAAAATGAAGTGTTTTTATTAACAAAAATTATTCTATTCAAAGCCTATATAAAGCCTAAAACAAAAGAAGAAATCTAGCTTTTCGTCAGAATCAGCAAAACATGCGTTAGTCAGCAAGAGTCAGCAAAACATGCGTGAACATTCAGTGAAAATGGAATTCCTTTCTTTAAAAAGCAACAGAAATTCTGTAAATAGTTCTTCAAACTTTTAGTTTGTTGTTCCAAGACGCGTCAATAGGGTAAAAGGGCCTACTCTCAAAATAAAACCTTCTAAATTTAGAAGTTATAACTTCTTTCTGAGGGTGCATTCTAGGGGAAGAAGTTTTTCCTTCTTTTGGGTATCAAAGATCATTGTCAGATCATAAAATAACTTCTTTTTATAGTCTTCAAAACTTCTTTTTCGAGTGATTTGAGACAAATAGAAGATAATATTGCTATATAAAGAAGATTGCGGGAAGCCTTTGTTTTCTGTGTATACATTCTCTCTTTAATTTATGCGTAAAAAGAGAGATTCACCCGAATTTCCCTAAACACCCACGCCCAGCCAATAACGAATCCCATCCATGCACTCGGCAGTTTTAAGAACAACTTTGAAGGGCGTACCAGCAAATTCGTTCCTTATTGGTCGATAGAAAAACGTAACCCGTTACAACATGTCTCATTGGCTAATTCGAAAATGCAGCCCTTCGTTTTTGCTTTCTTTCTCTCGTCGCAAGGAAATAGTAGACTGTAATTTAGTTTAGAATTGAGACTGGTTTTTTTTTTAAATTTCAGAATTCATACATCGATATCCATTTCCGAATTAATAACATTCCTTTTATAAGTCAAGTGTTATAACATTCTAAACCGATACTACAATACCAGCAAAGGACCAGGAAGAAAAAACACTGCAATAACCAAAAACACTCCTCGTAGAATGCCTTTGACAGCTATTCCTTATTGAGAAGATGGACATCAGAAACAGCCGGCAATCATTGAAATGGATGATACTCTACTATTACATTAAATCAGTGTCAGAATGTTTTTGTTATGATTATTATCAGTAACAATGCGTAGTAGGAAGTTTTCAAAGGTGTGTGTGTGTGTGTGTGTGTGTGTGTGTGTGTGTGTGTGTGTGTACACATTCGAGTAACAAAGGGATCTAACTTTGTCTTTTTAAGTTCATAAAATGGATCCAAAAGTTTCATTTTTATGGTTTCAAAAAACTAAAGACGTTTTTTCTTAAATTCTTCGTAACGCATTTGTATTGTACATATAAAGTACGGTTATTGTACTTATTATGCTATCTATCTATCTATCTATCTATCTATCTATCTCTCTGTCTATATATATATATATATCTATATATATATATATATATATATGGACAATGGAAGTCTAATCAATATATGGAGCTTAATAATACAGAAGCATTTACTGCGTAAATGGACTGCAAATTTAATGGTATATTTCCATTGTGGATTTCCATTTGAAATTTAGAGGACTTAGCTACTAATGGTCTTTTGGTTTACTGTTAATCGGCTTTAATTATTATATATATATTATTAACAAGACTTTTGTTAATGAAATTTTGAAGGATTTTGTAAATGGATTTTTGGTGACTACATTACAGAGGACTCATGACGGACTTTTAATTGCTGAAGTGGACTTCAAAAAACGTGAAATTATTGTGTATATAATTTTTTAATATGTTTTTAATTAAAATGATTTTGTATAATTATTTTCATCCGAGCTTCTTCGGAAATAATTTAGAATTCCATAGCTAAATTTTTACATTTTACAAAACTGTAACCTTAAAATGTAAATTTACATCCCTTACCTGTAAATAGACTCCGTTCCCGAATTCTTAAACCACAAGACAAGAACTGTCCTGTCCCCGTTGATTGAGGGAGAAAAAGGGCAAGGGAGAGAGACACTGTCGCCCTCGTTAACCCAGATGCTTGTAACGGTCGACTCTGTAATGGAAAACGCGTAAAAAGTCAGTAAACAAAGAGGACTTCCAAATGCGTAATTTAGCAATCGACTTTTGAACTCAAACTTTAACAGAAAGTGAATTACTTCCCTAATATCCATTTAACCGGTAAATACCGTTCTTTGGGGGCTTTTTCTTTTTGTTAAAAATGTTAAGAATACAAATTACCTATCTGCCAAGCTAAATGGCCTGATAAAGTACTTGTTTTAAGAGTAAGTTAGTCTCCAAACTAACAAAAATGGTCATTATTAAAAAAATAGCCAACTCTAAAACAAAAGAGTTCGTGATTTTAATTAATAAACATTATTAAAGGTGTCTTTTGATGAAAAGGACCCAAAATGGCTGCGCCCTTAAATTATTTATATATAATATATATATATATATATATATATATATATACTGTGCGTATGTATCTAAAACTGTAAACCAATTTAATAAATATTTTTTCCGCCCCGTGTTTAGCAATTAGATAAGTGTTTATCCCAATGCGAGGTTTTTAAGCGTTTTTTCTCTAAAGACGAACCTTTTGTTTATATTGAAAGTTCTCTCTTTTCAGTCTCTTCCTCATTAACAGTTACGGGCAAAGTTTAGAAAAGTTAAACATTCTTTAATACACTAAGAATTAATTCATTCGTGCATAGTTTTCCCCTCAAGTGCGTCTAAACATCCTCTTAAGCGTATATTGTCCTTTCGGAAGTCCTTTCAAAGTTTAGTGCTGTTGCAGTATTTGGTAGGACGTTGTACTATCGTCATTCTATTTACGTGATATTTAAGCGATAAGTTAGTGCGGATTTTATTAAGTTAGATTAGGTTAGGTCAGGATGGGATAGGTGAGGTTAGGATAGATTAGGTTAGGTTAGGTTAATGTCGATAGATTGTTCATTCTACCAAATGGGTTTAAGTCCATTCAGTAAAGGGGTTTTATGATATATTCCATTATTTTATTTAATTTATGGCTAATATGAGGCGCTCGGGCGAATAGAGGCGAATTCACCATTTCGCCATTATGGTTGATTCGCCTCTATTCGCCTGAACGCCTCATTATATTAACTAAGATAATGATCAGGTGTTATATTCCTTGCGGCATTATGCCACGCGTTAAATGAAATTAACTTCAAATTCACACGAAAGAGATTATCTATTGATATCGATTTAAGTGACAATTTGTTGAACGACTGAACATTATCTGAACGCTATAAAAGAGGAAATATCACAGTAATTTATCTGAAAACAAGATATTTCGATCCTTAGTATTTGGTCATTCAGGAAATGAATGCAGAATACAGGTTCTGCAGACAACTCTGTACATTTAACCCGTTAAGGGCGGATTTTGTTTTGTAGGTGTTAAGTTAAAAATGCATTTATTTGAAACATTACCAATTTCTACCGGTCATCCTGAAAGAGATAAGTGGAAAGGAAAGGTTTTCTTGCATTACTGCATGTATTTTGTTTCTTAAGAAATGAGTTAACTACTGCTCTTTCCTGGGCTTTAGTTTCTTTTATATAAATACATAATTTGTGATTATAGTGAGGTAATTGTAAAGGAAAATTCGTCGTTTTTCTTTGACAAAGTTGCAAAGAAAAGAAAAAAGAAATTGTAAAATGGCGTCGGACACCGCATTTGTAATGTTGTCCTAAAACGTTTTCTACATAATTCCATATGCTCGATAGACGGGTGTTTTCCAACAAGGGGGCGCTGAGACTTCAGGAAACTAACAAAAGTAATTAACTAAAATTTTAAAATTACTGAAAATATTAAGATTTTAAATGTCCCCCCCCCCCCCCAAAAAAAAACGTCCATACAAAATCTGTATAGGATCAGTATGAAGTTACGTGGTGTTAGAGGAGAGGGGAGTGAGGGTGGATTTAGAGTGAATGCTGAGCAGTAGAAAATCCTACGAGGTGCCACGAAAGAAAAAGTGATGGCATTGGGGTGCCTTGAGCAAGAAAAAGTAGGGAACCTTTGTGCTAGGCAATTACGTGATGAACGAATTCCCGTTTTCTTGCTGCTTCATTCGGTAAGTGTTTGTTAAAGGTTTAAAGACAGGAGAAACTATACTAAACATTCCTGTAAATGAATTGGGTACTCCTCATGGGTAAATGTATCTTTATACAAATGAGTCACACCTTTTGAAAGATTAACATTTGCCCAACGAACAAAACATGTCGAGATGTCGACTAATTTTTCTCGATAACAAAAAATTTTGGCAAAAATGTTTTCGCTTCACAAACGAACGACGACGAAAATTAAAACAATAGACTTTAACCTAACCTAATCTGAATTTACCTAACGTAACCCGATGTAACCTAATTTAACCTCACCTACTACAAATTAACATTATATTCCACCAGACTTCTATTTCCAAAGACGACCATTTGAAGTTTCCTATACAGTGAAAATAGAATAAAATATTTATCGGCACCATTTTGGAGAAAAATTCTACTCTTTGAAGTCATTTGAGTTGTAACCTTGGTTAACCTTGGGTTTGCTTCCGCCCGAATTGTTCATTCTGACGAAGATCAAGCTTGTTACTTCACCTTAGACCTACAGTTTAACGTAGAATTCGAACCACGCCCCACCAGCAGCCTAGTGTCTCAATCAATCACTAGGCTACCCAGGGTACCCATATATCTACCAACCAATTTTTTTATTGTGTGGAAGGATGAACAGCTGGGTTTTGCTGCGAGTCGCTTGCCGTCACCGGGTCTCGATCCCGGGGCCGATAGATTTGATTTGTAGTCAGCGACGCTAACCACTACACCACCAATTTGTAGTCAAAAGTGTAATATTCTCAGATAGTGTACTTCAGAAAGGGAGGCGAAAGTAAGCCGGTACGGTCCGGTACGCCGAACCAGAAATAAATGAACATCCGGTACGGCGTACCGGTAAAAAATAGGACTCGTACACACACACACAGTTAATTATTGTAAATACTGTATTTCTTGTTCTCGGTTTAAATAACCATGTTTTGAAATGTTATGTTTTGGCGCTACTTTCCTTCCAACCTCTTTAGTTAATTAATAAAACCAAAGTTCTTGTAGCAACTTAAGAGTGAACTTATTCATTTCAATGAAATATGTAAAAGAGGGAGAGAAGATTAGGAGATGTGGCAATATTGCAAAAAATTTAAGCGCAAATACTGGTAAAAAAAAAAAGAAAAGCAACTTATTTTCCTACAAGTAGTTTGCGTAAAATACAGTCAGGAACATGACTGCGTGTTCAGTTAAATGAGATTAAAAACTTTCACACTGAAATATCGTATGAGCACTGCGCGATATAGACTACAAAAGAGAGAGAGAGACAGAGAGAGAGAGAGAGAGAGAGAGAGAGAGAGAGAGAGAGATGAAGAACCAATAAATTAGACAGAAGAACAGCTCTTGCGTAAAATGAAATACAAAAAAAGTGTCCATATGCGACGAACATCCATACTAAAGATAAAAGTCGGCATTTCGCGCAGCGTCGAGTGCAAATGGAATTTTATACCTTTTTATTTGTAATTTATACCAGTCATAAATAAAAACAATTAATTCCTAGTATTTACTTTGGTGTTTCTTTACCTCTTTGTCCCTCCTTTTGGTTGGTTTGTTTAAAGAGGGAAGAAATATTAACGTCCTAAAGCGATTTTGTGTTTACGTTAAGAAGCCTTCGGGCATATTTTCACATAAAATGTAAACAATTTTTAACGCGATGTGTCTTGGGACAGTATTGAGTTTACTTTCAGAACTAAGAGAGAGAGAGAGAGAGGAGAGAGAGAGAGAGACTCTATACTTGATGTAAATCTAATGAAAGATGGTTTGCAACAACATGCAATGAGCATATTTGTACTTAAAAAGTAAAATATATTAGGCTCTTGCATGCTAACATTGTATTGGGGTGGCAATGGGGAATCCCCTTGACCCCTTTACGGGTGTTCCTTCACCTTTTATCTACAAGACGTTCCGTAAACATATATATATATATATATATAAATTTCCTTTAAATAATAGTAATAATATTGATAATATTTACAACAAATAATTAAATTTCATTCAGTGTTGTACGCCATCTTTGACAGCAGCTAAAATCCGAGTCTATAAAACGCTTTATATTTATAGGCTACGTTCAAACGTCTTTAGTTACCCCTATAATAAATTCCAGTAGTCTCTCCGACCAGTTATAGGATGTCACATGCTATTCCAAAAGCTATATAGCCTTATATCGAATCCATAGAGTACGAGTTATAAGCACCAATATCGAATGTTTTGCTGGGAATAAAATTGGTTAATGCCAATTTTTTACCCCGTATCCATATACCAAGGTTAAACGGCCCAAAAACCTGAAGTCAGAATCTAGAAGAGGCTGAAGGATGGAGTCACTGAAATATGTTTCAGGTTAAATGAATCTATGCCCATAAATCGCATTTTCTTTTGAGAAAAAAAATTAAATTAAGGGTAACTAAATTATATATAATAAAAATTAATAATTACGTAAATTTAATGTGATAAAAAATACGTAAAAAAAAAAATAGCTGAAACATATCTTCAGAAAATTTATGAGGAACCGGAATATTTCGTTATAATACGAAGGTAAAGCGAATTATGGTCCACCCTGTATATAAAAAAATATTGGAAGTTAGAAAGAAATCTCCTAAATTATCTCAGATATATTCGCAAGAAAAAATAAAATGGGATTAGGTGAAAATGATTCTATACATGTCGGACATCTCTGGCGCGCAAAATGGATTTTCAGCCAATTAGGGATAAGCCCTTTTTACGTGCATTAAAATTCATCCCAAATGAATTGTAGACCAATTTTAAAATTCACCCTCGTTGTAAAATTCACTCTCGTTGATGTTAAATTTAAATTTAACACCGCAATATTCAGTACGGCAATTTATTAATGTATTTTTAATTGTAAAAATCGCTCAGTTGAGGTTTAATTAGAAAGTTTCAATGTCACAGTGTATATATATATATATATATACACAGTGGCGCTCATACGTATTCGTACAGAGAAATATTTAAATATTTCAGTTACATTCGTTCTTATCTTTTGTTTCCTGCATACGATATTTATGAAGATTTAACGTTTTCTTTTGAAAAATTTCAACAAATATAAAAGTTAGTTTAACTCAAACATGTAATGTAAAACATCAAAGAATTTGAGTAAAATAAAAAAAAAATGAAATGAAAAAGCTTTTATACATTTATTTACAAAAATTTTTGATACTTCTTTGTGTCCCCCTCAGGCTTGAAGAATTTAAATTTTGTATCAGTAGTTGGCTGTTTATTGATTAGAGACTGTTGGCAATTTGAATTCTAGAATTTTCTCTTTGAGTCTTGGTGGAAGACGGATGACCGTACAAGCCATTAGTAAACAATTGGTCGTCGTGGTAAAGAGCTGTTTACATATCTTAAGAGATCTGTTATTGCTGCACACGAGTTTCAAAAGAATTCTGGGAAGATAGGAGAAGAACTTCGAATTCCATTTACGTCGATTGCTGCAGTTATAAAGAAATGGGAAGGCTTTGGAACAATCAAAACTCTACCAAGGTGTGGACGACCCTGTAAGATTTTCGAAAGTACAGCTAACGGATTGAGAAAATGGCTGCTGCGAATCTACTACTGACTGCGGGTGATATTTGCCAAACATTAAGATTGTCTAAGATCGATATCCATCCCTCTACTGTACGTCGTACATTGAGAAAGAATGGTCTACATGGAAGAGTTGAACGAAGAAAACCTTTGCTACATAAAAACGTACAAAGAAGCTCGTTTAACGTACGCCAGGACTTATCAAATTGATGGATTTGCATTCTGGAGGAAAGTTCTCTGGACAGATGAGACCGAAATTGAATTATTCAGGAACAACGAGCAACGGTACTTTTGCCGAAAAAAATACTGCATTCGAAGGAAAAAAACATCCTTCCTACGGTTAAACATAGTAGTAGTAATTTGTTCCTTTGAGGAAACTTTAGGGGGCAGGGACAATTCGACGTGGCCGACTCGATGCGACCCAACTCGATGTGGCCGACTCGATGTCAGGACAACTCGATGTCAAGCCAAGTCGATGCCAGGCCAAGTCGATGCCAGGTTAACCGGGTTAACTGAATACCCGGTTAGGTCAACTGTACGCCCTTGACGATTGGTTAGGTTAAGTTGTGATATTTTCGTTAAAACTAACAAAAATATCCCTTAGGATATCACATCGAGTTGTCCTGACATCGAGTCGGCCACATCGAGTTGGGTCGCATCGAGTCGGCCACATCGAATCGTACCCAACCCAACTTTAGTGCTTTTGGTGCAGGAAAGCTTGTTGTCATCGGTGAAATCTCGAATTCGAAGAAATATCAAGAAATTTTGGGAGAAAATGTATTACCTTCATTTCGAGAGTTACGAATGGTTCGCAATTGGGTAATGCAACAAAATAATGATCCAAAACATAAAAGCAAGAGCGCCATGAAATAGCTTAAAAAAAAAAAAGAATTTCAAGCTTCTCGAGTGGCCCAGCCAAAGCCCAAATTTCAATTTAATCGAGAATTTATGGTTTGATTTGAAAAAAATCTGTCCGCAAGAGAAACCCTTCGAATCTGAATGAATTGCAGCAATTTAGAAAAATGGCCTAAAATTTCTACTGAGAGAGGTCGAAACCATGTAGAAAAATACCCAAAACGAATCATTGAAGTCGTGCAAGCAGAAGGTGGATACGCAAAGTATTAAATGATTTTGTAAGGAAATGTACGAAAACTTTTGCATTTTAATTTTTTTTTTTAATTTTCTTTAATTTCTTTGATGTTTTACATTATATGTTGAAGTTAAACTAATTTTTTTATCTGTTAATTTTTTTACAAACGAATGGTAAACTTTTCATAACTATCCTCCGTATGGTGCAAAAGATAAGGACGAATACAACTGAAATATTTCTCTGTACGAATACTTATGAGCACCACTATCTAAAAAAATATATATATATATATATATATATATATTATATATATATATATATATATAATATAAAATCCACTCCCAAATTCCTCCAATTCCCTCAAATGAGATGAGATGATGCGAGGGATCGAACATACGTAGGTCGACTCTGAACATTTATTTGTTCAGTCACCAAAAAAATAAACAAACGGAGAGTTGACAAAAGTAAATAGACGCGTTCAGTTTTTCCATAATTTTTTATTTGATTAAAAAAGTCAATAAATAATAACAAATTTATAGAATAAATATATTTAAAATCGTGTTGCTTTTCCCTTGGCATTAGGTAAAGCTGACACGTTCTGGTATTTCATTAGTGAGCTTTGCCATTTGTTCTTGAGGACAATCATCGTAGTGTCTATTTATTTTTGTCAACTCTTTGTGTATATATACAGTATATGTATATATATATATATATATATATATATATATATATATATATATATATATATAATGCTAGATATTCCTCAATGTATCATTCGTTCGTGTAATTACTTGCTATATTTATTTGTTTTACTCGAGACCTGTTGCTATATATTCACGTGAAGGAACTGCAATTATTATTACCCTTTTTTAGGGGTATTTTGTCATATCCATCAGTTCTGTTGTTGTTTTTTTCAGGATGACTCAGAGAGGCATTTCCAGAGCTTATAAAGTAACTGCTTTGCGTATATACATAGATGGATATCAGTTCGAGATATATCTAATGACTCAAATATACCTTAAAAGGCAGTTATTTACAACTGTCAGCCTGTACTGCATGACCAATGCATGTAAGGGAACCTCAAAACTGAACCTCAACTGAATGGAGGAGTTCAGAGTAAAAAGAAAAGATATCCGCAAGAGATGACATTGAAGTACCGAAATTATGTATAAGAGATTTTATGAGGACCTTATTTGACATTCAGTGAGAATTTAAAAGCAGTGACATTAACATAAACGCGTAGTCAGAAAGAGACTTCAAGAAAATAGGCATGGAATAATTTCAGGCATTCCTAGAAGCCTCATGCACTTCTTCTGGTTTAATTTTGTTTTGGTCGGTTTAAGTGATGAGTGTACTTCGGGGTTGCTGGTTTTTGTTCAGTTTATGGAAGTAATATGAAAGGTTGTAAGAAGACACCTGTCCATTAGGTGTCCACTACAGAAGATTATGGTGTGGTCTTGTTTTCTGACGATAAAGTTGCCATTTGCTTCTAAGTGGTTTGAAAACAAAAAATGGATGTTCCAACAAATTTGACCTTTGTCACACATCCAAAGTTGTAAAAAAAATTGTCAAGATAATGAAAATAAATTAGAGAGAGAGAGAGAGAGAGAGAGAGAGAGAGGAGAGAGAGAGAGAGAGAGAGATTAGCTTCCCAAACAAAACTAAACATAGCAATTCACAAGTTTTAACCCCCAAGAATCATTATCAATGAAATAAAAGTAAATAATACATAAAAATAAAAGGTACATTTGAGAATTTGAGAACTCTCAGTGCCCTCATACCAGACCCGACCAGCGCCTCCTACTACAAAAGATAAAAACTTCGGGAACGCTTTCTACAGCGCTCATTCAAAAATCCTGAAATCCAAAATATGTGCAGGTCTCTTTCATCGAATCCATGTATCGTCAATATGTTCAAGTTTCAAGGATAAATGGAGGTCATACATAAACAGTAAATCAAATTCTCTCGTAAGAGTACGCCTTACGTAACCCTAATCTTCAGATTTGAATGGGACAGTAAAAATATAGTCCTGCCCCATTCTGTTGGACCACAAACACACATATACAGTATACACACAGGTATAATCAATTGATATTAGATACGCAACTGGTTCTCATTAATACTAAAAACGTTTGAGCTTTTAGCATTTAACTTCATTTAATTTTATCATTATGAAATACATAATAATAATAATAATAATAATAATAATAATAATAATGATAATAATAATATTATAGTTTAAATCCAGAATTCTCAACTTAGTTCAATTCTTTTTCGAGTCGACGATTTTTTTTTTTTTTTAGGTTTTTAACGAAGGAAAAATTATTAACATCACACCCCCAAATTATTAACAACCCCCCCCCCCCCCGGCAAAAAACCAGACTGGAAACACGAAATAAGTGCAAACTCAACTATATGAAAATGTACATAATTAAAATATATTAATTAAAAGTTCAAAATTTTAAAAAGAGACAAAACAAATACGAAATTTTAGACCAAAACAATAGAAAAATGGAAAAATGAAAAAAGAAAAATAGAAAAATGGAAAAATGGAAAAAAAGCCTCAAAAAAGCCTCAAAAAAGCCTCAATTCCAGTCGCAGAAGTTCATTCGAAGAGATTTAAGAAATAAAGAAAAGGCTTTAAGAAAATAAAGATGAAATGAAGACCAAGGAAACTGAGGTAAGGATGAGGTAATGAAGAGATTAGGGAGGTAGGAAGATGTTGGGTGGGTAGAAGAAAAGTGAGGTGAACAGAAGAGGCATGGTGGTAATAAAGGAAGTAAGTTCAGCGCAGTTAGAGGAAAGTGAGGTGTGTGTGTGTGTGTGTGTGGATAAAATGGAGGTAAGTGGAATAAATAAATAGGCAAGAATCAGAGGTAGAAAAAGTAAATAGTATGAAGAGAGGTAAGTAAAGTAAGTGGGGTAAAGGCATAAGCAGAATAAGGAAAACGGGTGATAATACATGAGAAAAAGTAAGGTCTATGCAAAAGATGTAAATGAGGTAAAAGAGAGGTAACTGGTGTAAAAACTATTATTATTTACTAATACCCCAACGATTTAGGCGAGGTGAAATAAGCGTTTAATAGAACAAATAATAATTAAATGAGGTAAAACTGGTGAAGTCAACTAACTAAGAGGTCACTGTAGATAACAATGAGCGAGGTAAAACGAGGTAGTTGAGAAAAGGAATATATAACATGAGGTAAAAAACATGTAAAAATGGTAAAAAAGAGGAGAAAGGAGAATATAAAGCAAAACATTTATGAGGTAAAGCAAAAATAAATGAGGTAAAAAAAGGTAACTGGAACTGAAAACCAGTTGAGGTAAATGAGACGACGAAAAAAAGGTAAACAGAACATGCACGAGATCAGGAAAATATAAGGGACTTAAAAATGAGGTAAAGCATAAGTAGAAGAATGTAAGAGGTATGATAGACAACAGGGAAAGGTAAAAGTAGATAAAAGAGTTACCATAATGAGGTAAACTTCCTAAAAAGGAGGTAATTGTATTTCTACGGATATAAAAGGTATACGATAGATAGTTAAAAGGTAACAAATTCAGGTGTGTGACGCATTAGGTAAAAGCGCGCAAGAGGTAAATAATAGCAATTGAGTAAAGTGATCCATCTCAGATAATAATATAACATTAAAAACAATTAAAGGTGAGGCGAATTAAAAAAAATCACTGAAAAAGTAAGAAAAAGGTTCCTTATCAATAAGGGATAAGATAAGAGACCAAAAGACATGAAATAATGATAATAATGAGCAAAACAAACATGAATTAAAAACAAAAGAAAAACAAAAATAATGAAGAAATTATGTAAATTACAGGCCATAAGCGACCCGCGTATTTACGCTAGGTTTGTCTAAGAAAGAAGAAATAGAAAGGTACGAGAGAGAGAGAGAGAGAGAGAGAGAGAGAGAGAGAGAGAGAGAGAGAGAGAGAGAGAGAGAGAGAGAGAGAGAGAGAGAAGTTTCCAGACAAAACTAAACATTTGACCCCCAAGGATCATCACTTATGAAATAAAGATAAATAATATTGAAAAAATTAAAACTTATTTGAGAATTTCCAGTGTTCAAATACCAGACCTGATCAGTGCCTCCTACTATATTTACGAACAAAAAAGAACATCACCACCCTCTACTCCCAAACCAACTAACTTCCCCTCTATTATATTAACTACACCAACAACTAGACCCGACCAACCTTCCTTTGGTTCAGGAAGAAGTTTTAACCCCTGACAGTCCTCTGATCTTGGTGATCGTCTCCGAGAACTCCCAATACTCTCACTCCAGACCCGACCAGCACATCCTATAGTAGATTTACTACAAAGGATCTCCCTCAACTAATTAACACCCCAATTTACCCTCCCTTTAATAAAATACAAGAGAAGACAAAAAAAATTGTTACAGTAACTTTACGTCACCAAACTACCTGTTCTTAAGTGTTTACTGAAGGGCTCATTACAACCACCGATGGAAAGCTACGCTACTTTCCGATTGTTTTAGATTATTAAAGAAAAAAAATTCTGTATACAGGGTGACGCAAAAGTCGCGTACCATAGGAATTTTCAGTGTTGACTATAATATATTATTTTTTTCTTTTAGGTAGGAGATGGCTGCGAAATTAACAATAGACGAGAGGGTGAGCTTAGTTTTAATGCATGGAATACCAGGTACAACAAATCGATGAATCGGTACAGATTTGTGATATCTGGTATTGCAGACATTAAACTCAAACTCACCTATTGTTAGTTTCGCAGCCATCCCTACCTAAATGAAAAAAAATAATATAGTCAACACTGAAAATTCCTATGCTGCGCGACGTTTGCGCCACCCTGTATATTTGTTTCAAATCATTTATATTTAACTTTTAAGCTGGTACATCTTTTAATGTTTTTGTTCTCTAGATCAAAGAAATGGCCATAATTATCGTTATAACGACGATTTAAAATTTTAAACGCTTGAATTAACTCGCCTCTTAAACCAGCCGAGTGTATATGGAAGGTTGACAAAAATAAATAGACACCACTATGATTGTCCTCAAGAACAAATTGCAAAGGTCATCAATGGAATCCCAGAACGTGTGTTACCTTTCCATAATGCAAAGGCGAAAGCAACGCGATTTTAAATATAATAAGTTCGTTATTATTTACTGACATTCATTATCAAATAAAAAAAACCTGTGCAAAAACCGAAGGTGTCTCCACACTTTTGTCAACACCCTCTACAAATTCATTTTTCTGAGCCAAGCTTCGTATGGTTTATTACGTTATGATAGAATAAGCTTTGCTGCACGGCGCTTAACCCTTTCGAACACTTTTACATCCTTACTTATGTATGGCAACCAAACCTGAATGGAGGAACAGGAAGAAAATGAAGAAGAAGAAGAAGAAGAAGAAGAAGACATTTTAGGTAACACCCTCTCCCCTCCCCCCACAAAAAAGAAAAAAAAAGAAGAAACTTTAAGAATTTTAAACTCTTTCGTTTGAGGCAAAAAAGAGTTCAGATAAATTTCTTTCGTCGAAGAAAAACTGGAAGTGAAATGGGAGACTAAGTGAATTCGTTAGTTTCCCTGATCGATCACCTAGCCAGAGACACTGACTGCGACCGGTAATCGGTCCCGGACCCCTTCGACTCATTACGGGCGATTGGCCAAATGATCGGAACGAAAAAGGTGGTGCTGAAACGCTATCAAAGGAGGAAGAAAGACATCGGCTGACGGAGGAAAGAGGGTATTCCTGGAATGGTGTCTTTCTCTCTCGTAAAGATAAATAAAACCGAGGAAGTGTAATGGAGTTCGTCTTAATGAGCATCCAATCTTTGGGACGGAAGTCACACAGGAAACCACACACTATACATACTGTGTGTATATATATATATACAGAGAGAGAGAGAGAGAGAGACACACACACACACACACACACACACACACACACACACACACCACCAACTTGACTTATTTCAAGAACCAACTGAATAGGTTCTTGTGTAAAGTCCCGAACCAACCATGTATAGCTGTGCTATCAGAGCAGGATGAGAATGAAAAGTAACTTCCTCCTCCATCTCCTCATCGCACGGAGGTCAGGCTCGTGGCATACCCATGAACACCTGGCTCATCTGGGATTTTCCTGACCCAAGTGACTAGCCTTCTTTTGAAGATTTCCCCATCGATATCAATTACATTGCTTATTACTTTTGGTAATTGATTAAACAGTGTTGGCTCTCTGACAACTAACTCTGACAACTAAACTCTGACAACTAAACTCTGACAACTAAACTCTGACAACTAAACTTTGACAATTAAACTAATATCCATCAATTCATTGTCTAGCTTTTAGTTTGGAAATACAGCACATTCTGCCTTTCCTATTTTCCAATATGTTTGAGTGGTTATAGGGATAAATTTGAGATTAGGAACTAGTTTCTCTATTAATTTCCATGTGTAAATAATGGTGTACTTCTCTCTTCTTCTTCTTTCGAAAGAATATAGATTTTATTTCATAATCTTTCCCAGTAACTTAGTTCTTTGCAGCCATTGACCTTGGCTGTGAAATTTCTCTTAAGCCTTTCTAATTGATTAATGTCTTCTTTTATATATACATATATATATATAATCAATAGGAATATGAAAACAAGAGATACGACTCTCAAAATTTATTGGCCAAACGTTTCGGTCCACTCAGGGGCCATCTTCAGTGACTAAATAGAAGCATCTAAAAAATCATAAAACTAAAGTAAATTAAAACTCACTTGAGAATTTCCAATGTTCAAATACCAGACCTGATCAGTGCCTCCTACTATATTTACGAACAAAAAAGAACATCATCACCCTCTACTCCCAAACCAACTAACTTCCCCTATACCTATTATATTAACTACACCAACAACTAGACCCGACCAACCTTCCTTTGGTTCAGGAAGGAGTTTTAACCCCTGAGAGTCCTCTGATCTTGGTGATCGTCTCCGAGAACTCCCAATACTCTCACTCCAGACCCGACCAGCACATCCTATAGTAGATTTACTACAAAGGGATCTCCCTCAACTAATTAACACCCCAATTTACCCTCCCTTTAATAAAATACAAGCGAAGACAAAAAAAAATGTTACAGTAACTTTACGTCACCAAACTACCTGTTCTTAAGTGTTTACTGAAGGGCTCATTACAACCACCGATGGAAAGCTACGCTACTTTCCGATTGTTTTATGATTGTTTTATGATTTTTTTAGATGCTTCTATTTAGTCACTGAAGATGGCCCCTGAGTGGACCGAAACGTTTGGCCAATAAATGTTGAGAGTCGTATCTCTTGTTTTCATATTCCTATTGAGGATAAGGTTCCCGAAGAACACTTCTATCGTAACTATATATATATAGAGAGAGAGAGAGAGAGAGAGAGAGAGAAAGAGAGAAAAAGAGAGAGAGAGAGAGAGAGAAACATATCCTGTTCAATGGACAACTCTGGGAGTTTATAAGAGCAGTTTGACTGTTCAAAACGATACCCCATTTTTAACTGGAGTTTTAATGACTTTTGTATCGTTGTTATATATATATATATATATATATATATATATATATATACACACACACTTTTGTATCGTTGTTTTATATATATATATATATATATATATATATATATATATATATATATATATATATGCACACACACTGGAATACTGGAGACAGGCGAACATAACATTTTATTTTTAAAACGTTTCGAGCTGTCACTGATTTCATCGTCGGTGCTTAAAATTAAGTAAATGAATATTTGAGCTGGAAATGAACTATTCGAAGTAGTCAGAAATTAAAGTAAAAATTAATGGACTAAATGAGCAAATGTATGAGCCACTACGTTGTGGCAAATGTGGTAATACTGCTTCCCCGTCGACCAGCGAAGTTAAGGGTCTGGGACTCTGGGTAGTAGTTGGATGGGAGATCGTCCTCCGCATCCAGATGATGTAGCGACCGCCCGTGGTTCGGATCCCACGTAAAGCTGTAGGTCCCCTCCGTCATATGACCTTAGATGATGTTCTGAAGGAGGTTAACTAATCCCAACATTACGTTACATTTGCAAAAATATAAAAACTGAAATCCGGTAACAGGTAATATCCGGTTAAAGGTTAACAGATAACTCCGAGAGTCATCTCAGCCCGAGCATCAGTAAAATCAGTGGTCGATCCAACTCAATCCGAGGAGACGGATGCGAGAATCGAACCCGGGACCTTTACTTTCCGAGTTTAAACGACCTAGCCATGAGAACTCTAATTTAAATTATAACTATTTGGAATCTGAGTTAGAAACTCAATCCGAGGAGACGGATGCGAGAATCGAACCCGGGACCTTTACTTTCCGAGTTTAAACGACCTAGCCATGAGAACTCTAATTTAAATTATAACTATTTGGAATCTGAGTTAGAAATGATCATTTGTTCAAATTAGAGAAAAATTTCTGCAAATTACTCTAATTAAATTAACTAAAATTCTCTAAGTTAAACATACTTAAAGTAACAAACGTTAAAAGTTATTAAAAATTGATAGAAATAAAAATTTGTTAAAAGTTGTTAAAAGTTAACAAAAGTTCAAAAGTATTAAAAGTTAAAAGTTAACAAAAGTTAAAAAGTTTTTAAAATTGTCAAAAGTTGTTAAGAGTTAAAAATTAACAAAAGTTAGTGATAAAATTACAAACAACAAATGAAGTGAGTCTCTCAGCAAAGTTAATTTAACGAGTCCCCATGAACAAACCTGAAGACGAATCTTCACAAATTGCTCGAGGTCAAAAATAAAAATAAATCATTTTAAGTTGAAAGTTGAGGTCACTGGCCGTTAAAAAGTAGTTACTTGGATGACTGTTCAGGGTTTATCCTTGAGGTCATCCTTGAAGGCTAATGACACTGACGTGGATCTACAACTTAACTTGAAATATGAACCACAGATAACTACATCATCTTACTGGAAGCGGTATGTAACGCTGCCACGGTGTATCCCACTAAGAAGATGGTTGGTTGATTGATCCCTTTACCGCCTTTTAACGTTACACTGGCGGTAACGCCATAAACCTAGAAAAATAATTCCCCTTTAGCGGGGGAACTGGGACGAACAGCGAGCTCGTCACTGTGCCACCATTAAAAAGTGCGTAATCGAACCGGAAAATTAGTTGGTTGTGCGTATGGCCGTAGTTGCGAATGAGCGTACGAAGGTTAGTTGAAATGGGTTACTGAATGACACGCTGGTGTCATTTTTTTTCTTTTATTGTGATCTCAAATACAAATCTTGTTACAGTGTAAAATTTGCATAAAATTTCCGATTTGATTTTTAGTTTTCGGTGATTGCGTGTAAATATTTGTCAATAAAGTTACGTTTTTATACGTTTGTTTATTTCGTGCATTACTTTTATTACTTTTAAGTATAATTCATTCAAATAATTCATCTCTACTTTGATTATTCGTTCATTTAATTTTAAGCACCGACGATCAGATAGTGATAAATCGAAACGTTTCTTACATATATTATAATGTTATAATGTTTCAGACCAACAAAGACCCTAGGATCCACTCATGGCTGGTCTACCTAATTGTGGTTGTAGTTGTGTATTGTGCATGTCCTCCGTGGTGGCGGAGGGGACCTACAATTTTACGTGGGTTCCGAACCACAAAAACCTTAATTTTACTACCTTAAACTATACCCAACCTATCAACATATGCGTCTAATCGATTTTTAAACATGTTTATAGACGTGCTACTAATTACTTCTACCGGCAAACTATTCCACCTATTTACTATTCTATGCGTAAAAAAGTTTTTGGCAACTGCTGGCTCGAACCTTTTATATATATATATATATATATAATATATATATATATATATATATATATATATATATATATATATATGAAGCGCCTATGAGCCCTTAAAATTAAAAACCGTAAATTTTCTATTTTCTATTCTTTGCAATCAGCTAATGTACTTTTTTAGGCAACTTTCCCGAAAAAGTAGAACTCTCTTATCCATATTCATACTCGCGGTGGAAAGAAGTTGGTCTCTGAACTGAAAACTTTTCAATTGCCTTTACGAAGGTCTTTCACCAAACTAGTTACAGATGAAACCGGGTTTCCTTTCAGCGATTTATTATAGTCTTAGGACTAAACAACAATACTTTAAATGTATTCTAGGCAGGATTTGAGATTAACTCTGTAAACTAACACGAGAGGATGAAGATAACACACACACATACATAGATATATATATATATATTATATATATATATATATATATATATATATATATTATATATATATATATGAAAATGAAAAGGTTTATTGGCAGACTATAGTCCATATGACAAATATTATTAATACAATGACAGTTCATATACTAAGGATAGAAATATATACAGTTGATTAGAAATAATTCAGTAATGTCGAAGTTAAGTGGAGCTACAGACAGACGTATATATAAGTTATATGTTAAACACAGACCGTGCATGGAACAAGGAACTCTTCTGGGAAATTACATCCACTATAGTTCGAATAAGTAATGATAAATGACAAATACTATATATAGTTTTTCTTTTTCATGATGGAAAGGCCAACGTGGGCACCGGGTTACTCGAAAAGAGGCCCCAAAATATAGCTTCACTCACGAGCTATCTGCAAAGCAGATAGGATCCAGCTTTAGGACAGGATCTAGGGTTTACAGCTTACACCTAGCCTACTACATTCAGAACCTCAATATACGCAAGAAACTCGTTGCATTCACGTCGGATTGAATACATCAAAGAAAAAGGGGTAACTATTGTATTTTTAGCCGGTGCCCACGTTGGGCTTTCCATCATGAAAAAGAAAAAACTATAGTATTTGTCATTTATCATTACTTATTCGAACTATAGTGGATGTAATTTCCCAGAAGAGTTCCTTGTTCCATGCACGCTCTGTGTTTAACATATAAGTTTCTCAGGGGACCATTCTGAGTTTGTGTGTGTGTGTGTGTGTGTGTGTGTGTGTGTGTGTAGAATTTCTTGTTCTCGTACCCCGAACCCATTTCACGATCCCAAATATTAGATAGAGAATTTGATGTCCCATTGACTAAATCCATCAACAGTTTGATAAACAAACACGTTCATTCAATTAAAATATTATTAAAATATTAAAAATATTAAATGATTTTATTAATAATAACAAAAAAGTAATTCGAATGTAGGAATTGAAGTTTTGCTAATCGTTGCAGACTATCCCAACAGCAGATATCCCACGTCGGGATAAAAGTATTTTGCAGTCGGGTAACCCGACGGAAAATTTACTACCGGTCTGGATAATGGGATAATATTGATAGTCAGTAGGTCCTGAAACTGGCCAACTAGCCAAAAGCTCAGGCCAACCAATGCGAAGCATTGCTCTAATCCCTGGATTATTATTATTATTATTATTATTATTATTATCAGCATCATCGAGTTCGAACCCCCGACCTCAATGTTTTCATTTCGCTTATAGGGAAACAGTGTTACTCACTGAGCTATGAACGCTGGCGGCATACCGCGAATTTCAAACCATATATATATATATATATATATATATATATATATTATATATATACTGACACATATTCATATTCAGACAATTATCCTATTCCTGAGCAGGCGCTCAACAAGCCCAGCTTAGTGATATTTGTCTATCCCATCCTCATGCGCAGATGCATCCACTTTTCCCCTTCCTTTGCGCATATTCATCAATTCCATCCTAGAGTTTGTATCAGAAGGAGTCTTTCTGCCACAGTTACATCTCAACATTCATAGTACTGCTATTTGATCAAAGAAAAGGCATTAAACTTTCCTCTATCGGCACTCTACACCTTTGACACAGTTATACAAGTCATCTTTCATCTGGTTAATCCTTGAACACCAATTTTGCCTTTCAATTGCTCAGTTGAACCCTTTCTCCTTCTCAAAAGACGATTTAGGGAGACATTCGATGTACGCTTACTCTTCACGCTTTAAGGCCAGTTTAATGTTGGTGGGGGTACGAAAGAAAAGCTTAGAAAGGGTTTTTTTTTCGTGTATTTTACGAGATAGTAGGTCATTTGTGCCATAAGTGGGTATATGGGTATTGTATTTATATACTCGTATAAAAAGATGCTGGTAATTTTCTCATATTATATATATATATATATATATTATATATATATATATATATACTACTTCTCTCAGAAATCCGTGAGTACGTAGAGATGGAACCCGGTTTTAAAAACCGGTTTTTAACCGGTGATGAAAATTTTTAATCATCACCGAAACCGACGATAAGAACCGGTTTTCACATTTTTGCGCGAGTCTCCGATCACTTCGATCCATTTTCTATGAAACAAACTTTTCCAAACGTTTACAAAACATAGTAATTACGTTTTGCATCGTTTCTCTATCGTTTTTTGTTTGTTTATAAGTGTAAATAATTAATTGATGCTTCAGTCTTGAATGTTATGTGGATGATTGCACATTGATCAGTTAAGATTCTAAGATTTAATACTCCATCATGTCAAAGAAATCAAATGCTTGGTATCATTTCACTCGTAAGAATAAAGAAGAAGCAGAGTGTATGACATGTCACAAAGTTTTAAAGTGTTGTGGAGGTTCTACTTCAAGTTTATCATCCCACATGAAAAATATTCATGGCATAAACATCGACCGGATTAATCAGCCATTGAAGAAACAAAGAACAGTGGAAGAGTTTGTGCAAAAAAAGTCCATAGAAGAGGAAATTTCGAAACTTGCGTGTGTAGATGGACTGAGTTTCCAATCAATTGCTAAAAGTGAATTCATTCAAGAAAGCCTAAGAAAGATAAAATACGACAAGCCTCATCCAACTTCCCATAATGGTGTCAGAAAAATGGTGCTTAGTTTTTATGAAAAAGAAACATGAATTGGTCAACTACTTCAAGAATCAGGTGAGACAAGGAATCCGCTATTCATTAGCTATGGATGAGTACACATCTTTGCAAAACCAAAGATATATTAATATTAATGTTCATGATGAAAATCAACATTGGTCTCTTGGTCTCATGAAAATAAATGGTTCTCTCGATAGCACCAAAACTATTGCAATCGTTAGGAAAAGATTGGAAGACTTTGGCTTGTACCTAGATAAGCATATCGTGGGTTGCACCACCGACGGTTCCTCAGTAATGGTCAAATTTGGAAGAGAAATAGTACCTGATCACCAGCAATGCATTGCACATGCTATACATCTCGCGGTTTCGGATATCTTGTATTCAAAAACTGCTGAAAATCAGTTGAAGGGGAAAGTGACCCTAACCCTGAAGATGAAGCCATCGAAGAAAATGAACACTCTGCACATGAGTTAAGCGAAGATGAGTGTGAAATTTTATGCACTGATACAATTTTTGAGTCCGACATAGATGACGTAATTGTTCTTCCAAAACTTCGAGAAGATTACTTAAAAGTAATAAATAAGGTGAGAAAAATCTGCCGCATATTTCGAAAGTCTCCTTTGAAAAATGAGAGATTGCAGGATTTTGTCAAAGATGAATTTAATGGAAAGGAAATGAACCTTATCCTTGACTGTAGAACGAGGTGGAACAGTCTTTTGGCCATGATAAAAAGATTTTTGAAACTCAAAAATTGCATTCCAAAGGCCCTCAGAGTGATACGCTCAACAGAGACGATTTCAGATGAAGAATGGAATGCTCTAAAGAGCCTCTTTGATACGTTTCGTCCACTGGAAATTGTTTTGAAGGGACTCTGTTCCGAAGATGCAAATTTGCTCAAAGCTGAATCTTCCATGAAGTTCATTTTGGATAAATTTGAAAGCAAAAACAATCCTTTAGCTTTTGAGCTACGTCAGTATCTCATTGATCGCTACTCATCGAGAAGACAAAAAGAAGCTGTCGCCTTGCTGAGTTTTCTCCACAATCCTGAGGTCTTGAAAAATGAATCATCAGCACCGTTCCTCTTTCCTTCAAGACAAACACTTAAGAAGTATGCGGATCATACATTTAAGAGGCTTTTTCCAGAAGCTTGCCAGATTTCAGAAACAGACGACCAAGTCCAATCAATTGCTTCGAAACTCGAAGATTCACAATGCAGCTCAGGTCGTGAAGTAAATGATGACTATCAACTTATGAACGAGATCAATAAACTGAAAATGAAACCCAAGAAAGATTCTTCTGAGACCTTTGACGTAAATAACGAATTCAAATATTTTGAAGCTACGTTGAATAGAAGCGAAAATTTGGATCGAATTTACGAGGCGTTGCTTAAAAGCCACCAGCGTAGAGTCCAAGACAATGTTTTCAGCTGCTGGTTTATTCGTCACAAAGATTCGATCAAGAATGTCAGATCAGACACTTAATATTCTTTGTTTTCTGAAGTGTTATTTCAAAAATCAAGTTCGATAATAAACATTTTAATTCAAATGTTACACATACTTGATTGAATCAATTAAAACCTTATTTCTGTTTAATATTTTGATCATTTACCTCCCTAAAAAGCATACAGAATCCCATCGGTGAAAACCGGTGAAAACTGGCTTTAAGAATATAGCGATGGTGAAAACCGGTTTTATACTTTCGGTTATTTTCCAGCCCTAGTGAGTAGCCAATTAAATCACTAACATTTCCATTCGTTTTAATGTTGTTGACTAAAACTTTAATTATATTAAGTGATAAAATGAATTAACACGACACGCATTCTTCGCTTGCTAATCCCGTTGATCCTATTTAACTGAAGCGAGGGAACAAATACCAGGACCATATGTTGGCTTCTCTGGACCAATAGAGCGAATACGGTATATACTATGTCATCCAACTTAACCTAAACTTAACTTAACTTATAGCCAAAACTAATCTAAATTAATTTAACCGACAGACTAATTTAACCCAACCCAACCTTCCCTAACCCGATTCTTCTCCAGTAATAATATTTTTAAAAAAAGTGACATTTGGCACTTCAAAGGAGTCTTTCCACAAAATATCCTCTCAAATTGATATGAGGCTTTACTTGCTATCTATGGTTGACTTTTCGATGATCTGACGATATATATATATATATATATATATATATATTATATATATACTAGAACGCCCGCTGCACATTGCGCAACAAAAGCCCCCCGAAACACAACCTACGGGGGAGGGGGTTAGACTGGAAGGTACGAGTGTGTTACTAAAATCTTTCCTAGTTCTTCCTTAATATGTATACAAAATTTGCTGCAGATTAACCTACCGATTTGGTGTTGCCAAGCTGTTTAGATGGTCCCCCCTCCCAGTATTCTCATGAAGGGTGTACTAGGAGGAGCGGGTGCGTTACTAAAGCCTTAATGTGTGTAATGTGT
Source organism: Bathynomus jamesi (assembly GCA_023014485.1). Taxonomy (NCBI): domain Eukaryota; kingdom Metazoa; phylum Arthropoda; class Malacostraca; order Isopoda; family Cirolanidae; genus Bathynomus; species Bathynomus jamesi. Next base: position 234,615 of record JAJOZX010006540.1, read on the forward strand.
GTACTTAATTTGGTGCAAATTACCCTAACCGTTCAGGTGTGTATAAACGAACAGACATCACCATCATCATTCCCTCTCTCTCTCTCTCTCTCTCTCTCTCTCTATATATATATATATATATATTATATATATTATATATATATATATATATATATATATACACAAGAAGGCTAAACATATGCAATATTAATCCATAAATTTGTGGAGATCAGTCGACATGAGCAACAAAAACATATTAAAACCCAATAAACTAAATACATTTTTGGCTTATTTATAGTGACCTTTTTACACTTAGAATGTACCTCGATATTCGTTCTTCAAAAACTGGTTTTATGCCCAACAAATACAGTGGACTAAAGACGTCCGAGTACTTGGAATTTCTAACTGTTTTATACAGAGGAAATTCCAAATGCCATGTTTTCAGTAATACACACTCTGAAACCTGTCCATTGCGTGTACTTTAGGAGTGAAAGTAGAAATAGCGCTAAATCTACGGTACTCTGAATATAAAATTCTTAAAGAGTATTTTTAGTAAAGCCGAAGATATACAGGGTGTCCATAAATTATCTTTACAAATTCTTTATACTTGTAAAGGCAATTTATGGTCACCTTGTATATCGAAAGTAAGCGGGAAAGGGTTTTTTGAACTCTCAGAAGCGTAATTTCGTTTTATAATTCAATCGACTTCTTGCCAAAAACCACCGTTTTCATATAAGCAAGGTAAAGCCACTGAAATCGACGGTTCGAATCCCGATGGTGCTGGTAATAATAATGAATTAGCGCAATGAGCGGCATTAGTTGGCCTGAGCTCTGCGTCAGTTTCCGGCCATCCTCACTGATACTCATTTACTCATTACTCTCCCCCCCCCCCCACCTCCAAACAATAGATATTTACTAAATGTTCATGGAATGTTCACTGCCATCTCCTGAACTTTGGTCGATGGTTCAATTTTTAAAGTAGACGCCACAAAGCGCGTTTAGAGTCGGCACGCCTGTCACTACGAACAGTATATACAGCATATACGGTCAACTCTGGAACACCCTTCCTCATTCCATCTTTCCCCCTGTCTATGACCTCCAATCTTTCAAACGCAGTGTTCATCCAGACATTTCGAAAATTCTGAACTTTGATTTCGGCTCTTTCCTTTTACTTCGATTATAGGGGGGATTTTTATGGGCGACTCTCTCTCTCTCTCTCTCTCTCTCTCTCTCCTCTCTCTCTCTCTCTCTCTCTCTCTCTCTCTCTCTCTCTCTCTCTCTCTCTCTCTCAGACCCATAGAATTTGTCCCATTTTTTATAGAGAAATGTCTTAAACGAAGGTTAAAAAATATCTCCCAAGAGTGAAATTGTAGAAAAAACAAACGAACGAACAAGAACTTCAAGAACCGTTTTTGTATCCCAACTAAAAACGGCTTTGAAGATTTTAATTAAGGAAAGAAAAGTTCCCCTTTGAATATCACAAAAACGATATGTGAGATGCCAACTAGCCTTCCGTTCTTTGTTTTGATTAATTAATGAACGTGTATGTATAAATGTAGGATGAGTGTCGCGTTATTCTTATTAATATTCTTTAAATAAAGAGTAAAAATGCTTATTGAAACTTAAATTCCGACTTAATTTCATGTAAATTTAACATAAATTTTCTGTAGGACAAGATTTCAGAGTAAGAAATAATTACAGCAAGTCCTCTTTATACGTGAACTCGATTTACGCGGATTCGCTTATACACGATCGACAAAATAGGGAACGTTATTCGGTATACGTGACCGTGATTCGCGTTTACGCGATTTAACAAACGACCAATCGGCTGGCGGAACTATTTGCACTCGCGTATATGTAAATATGTACAGGCGTTCTTCGTCGCAGCAAGCGGTACAGCTGCAGCAAGAAAGAACAGAGGAGGAGGAGGAAGTCGAAGAAGTAACATCGCCATCCTGCAAGCAGCTATCCACCAAACAACTGTCAGATTTATTTTCACACCTCACTGCCCTCTGCAAGGCCTCCACTTCTTTTGCATCACTGATTTTTCTGTTGATCTTTGTATCACCTGTAAAAAATGTTACTATACTATTGCTGTTTACTTCATTGTCTATGTCTGTTAGCATGATAATGAACAGGAGCGGGACCAGTACTGTTCCTTGTGGTACTGAGCTGTGTACTTCCGATTCTGATGATGTTATACTTTGAATTTTAACGACCTGTAGACGTTCTCTGAGGAAGTTGTCGATCCATTTTCCAACTTTGCCTGTTATTCCTATCTGTTTCACATTTTCGAAAGCTTTAGCAAAATCCGTGTATATGACATCATAGTTTTCACTGCCTTCAAGTGCTTCTAAGATATTGTTATAGTGTTTTATAAGTTGTGACAGGCATGATCTTCCTAATCGGAATCCGTGCTGATTTTCGCTGAATCTTTCCAGTGTCTCCAAGAAGTCATAGATTTTCTCTCTATTCTTTCAAATACTTTGCTAAGATGGAACTTCAAAGACACCGGTCTATAGTTTTTCGCTTGAGATCTATCCCCTCTTTTATAATAAAGACAATATTTACTCCTTTCAAGATATTCGGTATTTCCCCAGAATCTAGGGATCTTCTCCACAGCCAGTGTATATGGGTGTGGCTACTTAATTTTTACAGTTTTTAATCAATAATGCGTTCCATTCGTCCGGACCTGCAGCTGAGTGTGATTTCATTTGTCCTACAGCTCGCGCTATATCTTCTGGGGTAAAATCAAAACCTGTCATACAATCTACTCGCAATTTCTCTTCAAAGAAAGTATCTATATCAGGTATCGCTTTGTCACTTTTTGGGGTACTGAAGACTGACTCATACTGGGTTCTCACTGTTTCGCATATTTCTTTTAGATCGTCCGTCAGCTCATTATTTCCTTTCCTTAAGGGCCCGACAGTGGCGCGCATTTTTGTTTTTCTTTTCGCATAGCTATAGAAGTATTTTGGATTTTCCTTTATTACTTCTACCGCCTTTTCCTCTTCCTCTAGAGAGAGAGAGAGAGAGAGAGAGAGAGAGAGAGAGAGTTGACATAATTAAATGAACCGCAAGAGCCTCACGAAAATTAAATTTTCAGCCATTTTTTTCCCCGAACGTGGCACTTTTTTTTCTTTCTTTTTGCAAATTTGCTTTTTCCATTTTTATTTTTTATTTTTTATTTTTTTTTCCTTATGTAAACTCTTTCCCGATTATTCTCAAGCACATTCTAATTAAGAGGTTTTTTTTTTAAACTTTGAAACTAAAATTTAAAAAAAAAATTCATTCAAAATTGGATTTTTTTCAAATAATTAAAACTTATTTCTCTTTAATTAGGACATAAGGCTAAAAAAAATTATATATATGCCCCTCGGTGGTGTACTGGTTAGCGTCGCTGACGACGAATCCATCGGCCCCAGGATCCAGACCCGGTGACGGCAGGCGGCGCGCAGCAAAACCCAGCTGTTCATCCTTACACACAATAAAGAAATTGGTTGGTAGATAAATGGGTATCCTAGGGAGCCTGGTGGTTAAGACGGTGGGCTGCTGGTGGGGTGTAGTTCGAATTCCACGTTAAACTGTAGGTCTAAGGTGGAGCGATAAGCTTAACCTTCGTCAGAATGAACAATTCTGGCGGAAGCAAAACCAAGGATATATATATACTATATATATATATATATGTCCCATAATTAACTGTAGGATTAAATGTAGTAATTAAATGAAGCCCTTTTGACTGACTTACGAGATACCCTGTTCATAATATATATATATATATATATATATATATATATATATATATAATATTATATATATATATATTTCCTGGGTTTTGTTAATCTTTGCCAATGTAGTGCAGTAATGCAACATAATTTAGAAATATCATTACATTAAATACCGTAAAAGAATCTTTACAATTTAATTAAACCGAGATAAGAAATTAGAAAAAGATAAATTGGTTCAGAGTTTCCCCTAATGCATTCCAAACAAATGGCAGCCACCTATTAATTACTTCATTTCTACTCACTACATTTACAAATACACCTTGTGTGTGTATATATATATAATATATATATATATATATATATATATATATTTTGGTGGTATAGTGGTTAGCATCGCTGGCTAAGAATCTATCTGTCCCGAGTTCGATTTCTGGCGAGGGCAGGCGAGTCATAACTCAGCTTACTGTTCATCCTTTCACTAAACAGAACTAGGTTGACGGATAAATGAGTACTTTCGGTAATCTAGTGGCTAAGATGAAGGTCGATCGTGACATCGAGTCCGGGCGAAGACTTTGCAATTTGCAAAAGGTTTGAAATTTCGGAGATTATGAATCCTTGGTTCAGTTTGAGTGGAGCAAGCCTTGGGTAATATAAATGCATTTGTGATTAGAAAAAGTGCATTTGTGTTATCTCGGGGAGGAAACCCAAACTTCCGGTACATCTTTTCCTGAATATGTCATGCACTCGGATCTATAAAGCCAGGAGTGTCTGCAGTGCAAATTGACAACGCAAGCATGGAAATTATCATTATTTTGACCACATATTGATTGTGGTGAAACTGCGCTTGCCAATGATGCTACGAGCCTTTCGTACTTTGAGTGGGTATATGGGCGGAGTAGTGTTTTGCTTAAAACAATAAAGCTTTTTCTCTAGACTTAATTTTTTATTTATGCAAAAGCGCCCCACCCCCACCCCACCACCACCATAGCGGAAGAAGAGAGCCAAAATCAAGGCCGGGGATTTTCGAGATGCCGAGACACTCTGAAAAATGGGAGGTCATAGACAGGAGTCAAAATGGATTGAGGAGGATTGTTCCAGAGTTATTAACACATGTCTCAAAAACATTGCTAACATATATATATATATATAAAGAACGACGCTTGTATAGAAGAACGTTCCACACAAGATGAGGAGAAAGAACGAACAAATGAAAAATGAGGTAACCACCCGGGAATCGAACCCGGGATCTTCCGATTGCCGGTCAGATATGCTAACCACTACACCAGGGGTTCCCAAATTGTGTTCCGCGGAACACTTCTCACGGTATACAAGTGTTCCGCGGAACACCGATTTGGGAACCCCTGCACTACACCATGGGCCTCGATTAATCAGAAGTCGTAACATACGAGCAGAAACCAATGCCCTGAGGGGGCACCTTCCGCATGTCGCACATATATACATTTTAACTGCAAACAACACACAGTATAATTAACGTAAAGAACGACGCTTGTATAGAAGCACGTTACCTCATTTTTCATTTGTTCGTTCTTTCTCCTCATCTTGTGTGGAACGTTCTTCTATACAAGCGTCGTTCTTTACGTTAATTATACTGTGTGTTGTTTGTAGTGATGGGACGATTAATCGGAATCGGAATCGAGAATCGGAAGAATCGAGCATTTTTCAGGAATCGGAATCGGAATCGGAATCGAGAGAATTGTACCATGATTTCCGATTCTTAAAACGATTCTTTAACTTTTAATTGAACCAGTTTTGCAATGTAAACTTTAAAATTTAAATGAAAGAGGATAACAAATTTTATTTTTATTGTATTGTAGCTATACATTAAAACATGTAAGTTATATCCATGATGTGTAATCAAGAAGATTAAAATGGATTGTTACAACTTACAGTTGATTTTTATTTTTAAACCAATCTATTATAATTTATAATTTATATTACCATACTCATAATGTAAATAGTTAATCTTACCAGAGTAAAATATGACAATTTCCAGAAAAACAAGTATAGAATTATATTTAAAAATATTGAGAATCGGAATCGGAATCGAGAATCGTATCGGAATCGAGACTTTTTAGTGGTATCGGAATCGGAATCGGAATCGTTAAAAATTTTGGTATCGTCCCATCACTAGTTGTTTGCAGTTAAAAAATATATATATATATATATATATATATATATATATATATATATATATATTATATATATACAGGGCGTCCCAAAAAAATGTATACACACTTTAACAGCTGATAGCTCAATTGATGTTTCTTTCTTTCCAAGTTAAACCCATTAGAATTAATAATGGCAGTCAGACTAAGCTTTGAACAAAGGAAATTCATTCTAAAATGCTACTGGAAGTGTGAAAACGCAGTTGAAGTGCAAAGACAGTTTAGGAGGGAGTTTCAAACAGATCCACCAACGCGACTTACCATCACTCGAATTAGAGATAAGTTTGAAGCCGATGGAACTGTTCAGAATGTCCACAAGAAGCGTTCCGGAAGACCACGGACATCGACAAGCCCCACAAAGCAAGAAAGAGTACTGGAAACGTATCACCAAAGTCCAAGAAAATCTGTGCGGCAAGCGAGTCGTGAGGTAGGAATTTCAGAATCGTCTGTCCAACGCATTTTAAAGCGCTGTCAATGGAAAAGTTACATTCCAAGATTAGTCCATGCTATTAATGAAGATGATGATCCGGACCGAAGAGTGGAGTATTGCGAGTGGTACTTGGCACGATGTGGATGTGGATTGGACGAAGGGGTTTCGTAGAATACCCTCCGCGTTCACCAGACCTCACACCACTAGACTTTTTTTTATGGGGATACTTAAAAGACAAAGTCTACGCTATAAAACCTGCAACAGTCGCTGAATTGAGAGCAGCCATTGAACGAGAATGCACACAAATACCAAACGAAATGTTTCGTGATGTTTGCGATTCCATTCTTCGCGTTATCAGCAGTGCCTGGACCAGAACGGACGTCAGTTTGAAAACAGGCGTCGACAAAACAATTAAATAATGTCTGTAGATTCTATTACATTTTGAAAATGAAATGTATTTAATAAACACTGCCTTTATAAGTATTTAAAGTGTGTATGCATTTTTTGGGACGCCCTGTATATATATATATATATATATATATATATATATATATATATATTATATATATATATATATATATATATATATATATTTCAACTGCAAAGAACACGCAGTATAATTAACGTAAAGAACGACGCTTGAATAGAAGAACATTCCGCTTTGCAGATAGCTGGTGAGGGAAGCTATATTTTTGGGGCCTCTTTGCGAGTGACCCGTTGCCCACGTCGGGATAACATCATCAAAAAGAAAAAACTATAGTGTTTGTCATTTACCATTACTTATTCGGACTATAGTGAATTTAATTTTCCCAGAAGAGTTCCTTGTTCCATGCACGGTCTGTGTATATATATATATATATAATATTATATATATATATATATATATATATATATATATATATATATATATATATATATATATATATATATATAGTGCCCTGCCAGAATAAATGAACACCCTCTTAAATCATTGGAATGGACAATAGGACATGTGGCACTGTCCTCTTGAAACATGATGTCCTCCAGGTAAAGTTTCCATTTCGAAACAAAGCCAGGAGGTTCTTATCGAAGATGAATCTGTAATCTTGTGAATTAAGACTCCTTTACGAACACAGGGTGAGTTTTTTTCAGAGTATGAAATACGAGAACGTTCTGCAGAGACCGTCCAACATAAAGCTGAGTACAGAGGACGTGTTGCTAGAGGGAAGTCATTGCTCTGTGAAACTAATAAGAGGAAATGATGTGAGTGGTCCATGCAGATAAAGGACAAGCCTGATCGGTTTTGGCATTCCAGCAGTTTGCTTCAGGAGGACGGGTCTGGGTATAGAGAACCTGTGACGATATGTTCAATCACAAATTGGTTTAACCAAATTTAAAATTTGGTGGTTGTGCTGTTAGAGTATGAGCAAGTATTTGGCACTCTGAAAAAACTGGCCCTGTGTTCATACAGTGACGAAATAGGAACGTCACCTAGAGAACATCATGTTTCAAAAGGACGGTGCCACATGTCCATTTCGTTGCTTTGGGAGGCGCTATATATATATATATATATATATATATACA